>PVJX010001156.1:76499-178117 GCA_004027295.1 Dolichotis patagonum | reverse complement strand
CTCACAAGGGTAAATACCATATAGTCTCCCTAGTATGAGATTTGATAAGAGTATATAAGACTTTATGGTAAGCATGAGTCCCCATCTCATAGCTTTGAAGTCTTTCAAAGTTTTCAATCATCAGTTGGAATGGTTTTATCCTGTTTTGTTTGACTATATCATGCGTGATGATATGAACAGCTGTTTTGAAGAAAACAAAGCATTATGACAGCTATTGCTGATTTAATATCATCCTTTTTAGAAGTCCTACCATGCTTCTTTTGGTCTACTACCATTGGATCTATCTATCACATTGTGTCTTATTAGAATTTGAATATGTGTGATAGTTTAAACAAAATTTTTTTATCGAAAATGAGATATTATAGTACCCATTGATCATTTTCTGTTATTCAGTTCAGAAAGCCCCGTAATCCTTTCACTCTATGCATGGCTTTATACTATTGTGTTATGTTTGATATTATTGTATTTGAAACTATGCTCAACTATAGCAGAGTAAGTGATATGGTGTTAGCTACTGTTGATGTCCAATTGTCTTAATGTAAAGTACTGTGTTGCCTATGTTGTCCTGTTCTGATCTGCTCTGTGCTGCTCTCGTTTTATTCTCTTTCAAATAAAAATTTAAAAAAAAAGAAAATTACATGCTCTATACACAAGTATTGCTTACACTGATAGCATCAATGCTTTGCATTCTTGTCCTTTTATGTAGGGCACGGTTGACATCTTTTTGGTTTTCTTGTTGTCATAGTAAGTCTTTGTGTGCTGTGCCTGCCTGTTCACCTGTCAGTTCACCAGTGTGCTGCACACTATTTTTGCATAGTTCCCTAGACAGAAACATTTTGTTTTTCCTCTTTTGTAAGTGACCTTTTATTAGTTCCATTTCTAATCCACTAAGAAAATTTTTCCATGATTTTGTACTTGTTATTTTTTTGTAAACTACCAAACTATTTATGCCACATAAGCTTAGAATCAAGCAAAACACAATCATTGACCAATGATTTGCTTTTAGTGTGTTATAGTTGTTACATAATTCATCAACAACTTTTGGTTTTGATGTATAAAGTTACCATCTCAGACTTCCATTTTGTCAATGTTTCCCTATCAATATTTTTACCATGATGTAATGTTGACATCAGATGTACCAGGGGTTTTTTTGTCATATGTGAGACCAGTGTTGTATCTTTCTGAAATCCAAAGATTTTACTATACTCTTATGAAATTGCAACATCTCATTTGGAGTTTATGGTTTGTTCCTGTGTACAGTCCCATGCCTCATGCGCTCTGTTAGCAAATGCAACATCAATTGAAAACTGGTAAACCAATTGTTAAATGTCACATTCCAATTAGTTTGGGAGATGGGAGCAACAAGTCTATTCACAACATCATTCAGTTTATTGCTACACAAATAACGACTTAATAGCTGAGTTCCAGGATAAATTTCTGAATTGAAACTGCAATAAGCCTTCACATCCCTAGGGACATAAATTTTTCTGCCATGTTTTGAAGGGTTTTTGTCATCACATACTGCCCCAAGCTGCAGCCATCTTGAAATGCTGCAAGATGTTTGTCACTAATCATATATTCACATGGTATATCTGACAATTGCCCACAAATCTCTCAAACAATGAACCAGTTCTTTTTCTTTCTTGGTGGGTAGATTCATCATCAAACCTCAGGCAATGCTGAAAGAAATCAAATCTCCTCAGTGTCATTAGTAATCTACAAACTCAAGCCCACACCCATTTTCCATAAGTGTTTTACATTCCTAATGTTACCAAGAGAAAGCCCTGCTAAATACAGCAGTCAGGTGAATGCATTCAGTTCAGCTAATGAGATGTCTTAATACATTTTTGAGTATAACTATTGGTACATACAGAATGTTTTACTTGTTTCAGCATTTATATGCTTTATAATATCTTACGACATTTTGCCTGTTACAAACAATGTCCAGTTGAAGAGCAGTGCTGAAATTCCAGCCAATAATTTCACCTCGGCCAAGATCCTCACTGTATTTTTGGACCTAGTTCTAGCATTGTGTCATTCCATTTGGTTGCATGCCAATTTTGTACCAATTCAACTAGTAAAATGTATACTTACATTGCTGTTTTTTTCATCATCTAAATCAAGGTGGTCTGCATTTCCTGTGTCTGTATTGGTCAATTCTTGTTCCATTTCAATGTTACAGGAACTTTGGCTTCTTTGCCCAACATCAGTCATAATCATCTTCATTGTCCGTGCATGAGAAATCTGATGATTCACTTTTGACCTCCTCCAAAACCTGCAAATCTGGTTTTTCATGTGCCATTGCACTGAACTGAGATACCTCTACCAGAAAAATCAAAACAAATCTTATTTAAAAGCAAAACCTAAATCCACAGTAATTTAGCAATAAGCATTTCATTGGTAAAACTTATGTGCTGCTGCTTTGGAGTCCCGTGCACACTTTGCCATTTGTCTCCCAAGTGAGTAAAGGGTTTTTACTTTCCCCAGACACAGCTACTCTGAGTCACACCCACCTTCCATCACAATGAAATACAGATTTTCATAACAGAAGCGTAGTATGTGTGTATTTTGCCCCTTGTAATGCTCAAGTAGGCATATGCAAAACCTATTAGAGCATTATGTGAGTAAAAATCCTGGTTTGACACTTTCGCACACATGAACACACCTTGCTGTTCATCCTATCAGGTGAGTAAACACAGATTGCTTCCTGTATGCCCCGGGGTCAGCTCCTGAGATGCAAAGCAAGTACTATGCTAAAGTACAAGTTTATAGAAGAAAAGTATGAGGTGGGATGTTGTAATCCAACGTTATGTTCTACAGGCTAGCAGAAAGTACCTCCAGAATCATTCAGTTATTGAGAAACATGTACTGAGTTCTCACTGTGTGAGTGGAGCACTTGTCTTCTCCTTGAAAGTACAGAAGACACCAGGCCAAATCCCTGTCATCAGGTAGTTTATATTTTGATAGGACCTAAGGGCATATAAGTGAGATGGCCACATGGAATAAGAGGAGTAACAAGCAAGTGGTTGTGAATACTACATAATGTTTATGGTAGAGTCTAATAAAATACAAGATAAAAGCAAGAGATAATACTCTGAATATATTTTCCAAAGCTACTGCTTTTTCCTTATTCAATAAAACTTTTAACAAAGTATTACTGTTGTACTTTTCAAATATTTTGTCTCCTCCTCCTTCTTTCAGCTCAACTTCATATTAAACAAAACCTGGATTATTCATCTCATCACCCTACGGCTTAAGCAAGCATCAATGTGAATATCCCAGTATAATAAGAAGCTCTATTTAGTAACATACTACTTTAGCATAATGACTCTTTTCCTCTGAGAATTGGTTTTGAAACTCATCCAAATTTTCTTAGAGGAAACTCATTTTGACTGTAATAGTTCTATGTGTAATAAGATTAGGCTGACAGAATTCTACTTTTTTTTAACAGACTAAAATATATCAGATTTAAATGTCTTTATTTCAACTTGAGAGTAAAAACTTGTAAGATAGTAGTGGTTTATAAGTGTACAAAGCTTGCATTTTTATTTTCTACACACAAAGACTGCTTTTAGTACAAATAATGTGCTCTATCTTGGGAGTATCAATTCAATGTCTAAGTCTCCAGGTGGAGGTGTTTCCTTACCCAGGAGTCTAATAAACATGCCAGAAAACCGCACCAAGCATAGGGCTGTTGTGCCTAACGCTAACCTGGGACCATCATCTTGTTAATTTCCTGGTGCTCATGTGTGTTTCGTTAGCTCATCAATTCTGTGGTTTCTACATATTTTGTGCCTTACCATGTATGTCAGAGTAATAGAATATGGTGGCACTTGTAGGCGGGAGGGAAAAGATTTGTCACAAACAGGTACCTAGGATTCTGAAAATGAGCCCTGAAAGAATTTGTGTTAAATAAAAAACTACGGTGGTACTCAGTCCTTCTAGACTGAAATGTGAGTTTCTGATTTCTTAAACCTCTGTATGGTCCCATTTCCTTATTTAGTGTATACTTCACACACACACACACATACATGCACATAAATGTGCGTGCATACATACACATGCAGAGAAACTATAGTTATTTGAACAGATGTTTCTGTGAACTTCCTCGGAACTGTAAGCTACTTTCTTCATTCCGAACTTAATCATGTACCACCTTACCATTCCCTGACTATTCTTAATGATGTCATGTCTGTAGCTCAGATTTCACCTCAGAATAGAATACTTAGATGATAGAGGACTGGAATTAAGGTTTATTGTTTTTTGATCACGGTTCTCCCTCTCTCATCCCAGCTCCCAACATAGTCTTCTATACATAACAATTGCTAAAGAAATACAATAACCTTGATCTGCAGCACCATCATTTTTAGCAAATATCAGTCATTAAATCAGATACCAAACTGCATGGTTTTACATTTGCAAAGTTCTTAAATTTTTACAAAGCTTGTACGTGTTTTAGCTGCATATTAAATTTACAGTAAAATATTTTAAGCATTCAAAAATAATAACATAAAATTTCATGCACTCATCACTAATATAGTTGAAATCCCTATGAAGGGTGGTTTAATAGACAATGATGCTAAGGCTCACAAAGTGTACAGTAACTTGCACAATTTGGCATTTAACTGCTTCTAATCAAAGTCTATGGAGCTCTGTAATAAAGTGTTGATTATATAGAAATGACTCTATTTAGGTATGTAGCTAATGGTGTTATAGTTCTTGAAAGAGTTAAAGCTATTTCCAGAATTGTGCCACCTATGGTCAGAAAGTTACTATGAGTTGTGAAGAGCTGCCCTGAGCCTTAGAGGAACTTATTCCATAATCATCCCAGAGGGCCTCATTGATCACCCACTCCTTCCTCTTCCTTCTTATCTCATGGTTTGGTGATTTTTATAGCATGTTTTTCTTATTTCCCATGAAACATTTATGAGATACTGCCACTTTAAAATGTTGCTCTAATTTCAGAAGGCAAATGTAGAATTATTAGAAGTGAAATGCTAGTTTTATTTTAGCAATGTTTCAGATACATAAATGTCAAAAGAGTTGGAGTTCTGGCTTGGAAAAATGTTGGGCATTAGGGGAAAATTATCTTAAGAATTGCAATATTTTCAGGCTATAAAATTCAATTGGAAAATCCTATGAAAAAAGTCTTTTCTAGGAGAATTTTCAGAAGCTTGACTATGACTGGAAATACCACAGAACAATTAGAATGAAAATGATTTCAATATTTTCAGGCTTCACTGGAAAGTGTAATGAAAAAATACAGTATTTTTAAAAAGTAGAACCTCACAAGCATTTTAGATAATCCTAAGGGAAATATCTCTTATTGAATAAAATGCTTGCATTTTTATAATTCTTTTAAAAATGTTCTACTATTAGTGAGCTTACCAGACCAAAATATCCACTACTATTACTCTAAATACAACTTCTTAAATGAATGACCAGGTGTTATGAATAGTGTACCTGAGTGAAAATTTGTACAACTCATGAGTAATAAATAACATCTATCTTTCAATAAAAATGCTGTAGTTTCCTAGTAAACTTTCTGTGGTTATCATGTTCTAGATTTTTAAAACTTATTCTTCAATATTTCTTCATTTTTCATTAAGTTGCTGCCATTTGAACACTTACTATGTGTTGTACATTGTTCTAAAACATAGATGGAAAGCAATCTAAAATTATGGAGTTTGCCATAGAAGATAGAACATGCACTTATAAGCTATAATACATGAAATAATAGTTAAGTACTAAAAGACAGGTACACATAAAGTTTTTTTAATGTTTTATTTTGTGGAAAAAGATAAAATAAAACTTCATAACAAGATGATAGAATAATAAGTTAATAAATTGCATATTATTATCTCTAAAGTAGTTACTCAGAGTGCAAAGTATGATCATAAAGATTCTCCAATCAATATAAGTGCAAACCTTCCTTTTCTATGAGCTGAAAGACAATAATAGTATAATTAACTTGCACTTTTTATCTCTCTTTTCCCTTTCTTCCTTTCCTCTTTCCCTCATCCTAGTTCCTTTTACTTTTTTAATGATTTCTTGCCATTTCACAAAAACTTTTTAAGCTTTAGACCTTATTTACTCTTTGAGTTTCTCATGCCAGGGAGACAATAGGATCTTACATGAAGTTTTATATGGGGTCAGAGGAGAAAGAAGGAACTTTGTGCTAAAAGAAACAAAGAAACCTCTTTGATTATAAAAGTCAAGTTTAAAGTAAGTCACAGAAATATTGATAGCATTTAGATTTGTAGTATAGAAGGGCATTGCAACCAAGAAACAAGTATGAATCACCGTGCAGAAGTAGAATCATGGAGCACATTCCATGACTCAGTGCAGAATGCATAAGAGCTGGTGGTAGGGAACTAGATGTGGAAAGTGACTATAGACAAGGCCACCAGTCCTAGACAAGGACACACAGTCCTTCCTATAGATCTTAAGTGCCAACCCAAGTAGTCCATATCTCCTTTTTTTACACACAGGAGTGTAAATATGCTTCAGAAAGACTGCTGAAATAGGAATAAGCAGCAGAGCAAGACTGTACACAGAGATAAGCTAGTTGCCTTTTTGTTTTGTTTTTTTCAAGTGTATGTTAATAAAACTGATAACTCTTCAAAAAGGTTTAGGATAGGGCCGGGGATTTAGCTCAGTGGCTTAAGCACCTGCCTGGCAAGTGCGAGGTCATGAGTTTGATCCCCGGTACCAAAAAAAAAAAAAAAGAAAAGAAAAAGAAAAAAACAAAAAAATGTTTAGGATAGTAGAAAAAGATATAAACTAGAAATATAATGGGGAAAGATCATATAATACTTTGTGAATTGTGGCTGTTGAGGAAAAGAGTTAAGAAAGTTAATTAAGTTCTAGCCATGTTTTGAGTGTTTAAAACAACGTGGTATGAAAATGATAAGTGTTCTCTAAAGCAGTATAGAACAATGCATAATACCTAGATTTAGAAGGAAATATAAGAATCATTCCAAACAGTGAATTCAGTGTATTGCACAGTTTTTAGTTCTAAAGGAATGAGAACCAGTTTCCCCCAAAATATGTTCTTCCTTTATTCTGTGGCAATAGAAGAAGGCAGTACAAAGTCACGTGGCTAAAGGCTAACATGTCAGCTTTCCACGTAGTCGCTTTGGTGACATGACTAAGTCAAAGTGATCACACCTGAACTGGAGTGATGCAGACTACTTTAGGCTTTGTTTTAAATTACTTGGCTTGCATCTTTCCATTTTTGCCCTCTGTTTCACATTTCCTTAGAAGAAACCAGCTTTGTCCACATAGGAAGACAGACTTTGGGGTCTGAGCCTCAAGTTAGATGGGCCCTTGGGTCCCTGAAGGACTTTGTGGAGGATAAGCACTCTGCCAGCTCGCTCAATAAAAGAAAAACTTAACTTCTACTTTATCAGAGCCTATCTACTTTATTTTATTTGGATAATAGCTTAACATTCATCTTTGCTAACATAGTATGCATTTAACATAGATATATTGAATGCATGATTGAATAAGCAAATTAATGAATGAGTTTAAACTCAAATTAGAAAAGGAAAATAATGACGCAAAAGAATAGAGGTAGAAGCATTATATAGATATAGATAAATATAGATATAGATATAGATATAGATATAGATATAGATATAGATATAGATATAGATATAGATATAGATAGATATAGATATAGCAAAAACAAAACATTTGGTATTTACCTATATAGATTAATAGTTGAGACTGGATAAGATTGCAAAAAAAAAATACTAATAATTAGAAGAGAGAAGGGGGAAAAGTGAAACAACCCTGGATAGAAGTGGAGCTCCCAAGACAAATCCTTGAAGGACATATGTATATAGGGGATGGCAGATAGAAGACACACTGGTGGTAAAGTAGGAAATTCCGAAGAATGAGCGAGTATCACACAAGCCTATCTAGTTTTGGGAGAGATATTTCAGGACACTGGAAGGATGGGATTTGTGTCTGAGTAGGTGCTCAGAAACTGTGGTCTGTGAATGTGAGCAATCACCTTTCCAGAAGTTTGGCAACGACCTGGAGAAGAAACGTGAGTTCCTTCAAGAGTACAGCAGGATCAAGACAAAGCTCTGTTTGGAAGCTCACACAATAGCACGCTGGCAGGAGGAAGTGAAGGGAGTTGTGAAGAGAGAGATATTAACAGATTATTAGTAAGGCAAGGTGAGGGCCAGTTAATTGATTCAGCAGGTTTCAGGATGGGAACAAGAGATTAAACTGAAGGCTTAGAATGGAATATGAGAAAAGAGATGGAAGTGGGGGAGGAGTTGGATGAAGATTTAGGGAAATGTTGAGAACAGGAAAGCCAGGAAGTAAGGAGGGCAGCCGAGGGAGTTTGGTCGCTGACATTCCGTTTTTTATCCACCCGCAAGAACTAGGCTTATTACAACATATTCCCTGCAGTGCTCTATAATTCTCTTGGCAAACAGATGCTAAGCTTATGTCTACCGACATCAAGCAGTTTGATTGCTATATCAAGGCAACAGAATAATAATGGTGATTTGTGTGTCTGCTACCCTACCAGAATGAAAAATAAAGTAAATTTTGTCAAACTTGTCCTTTTTACTTTCCTCCAAAAGCATAAAATGTTTGCTTTTTTATTTTTCCATTGATTGTGTGTCTTTGCATTAAGTAACAATTAGACGTCATGTCATTTTGGATTCAGTTTCTTTTAACTGCTTGCATAATATAATTTAGTCAATAGCCTAGAGCTTTTTGTCTTTCATTAGTTCTTAGGTATTTATTATTGCATCATTATTATCAGGTTCTTTTTTTTCTTTGGACAACTCTAGTATTGCTTAACATCACTGTTAGCAGAGAGCATTAATTACACCAAGAATGATATACACAAATATTATTACCTAAGAAATTAACTTAATGACATTTAAAAGGAAACATTATTAAACAGGTATTAAAATAGACATGGAAACAGTTTTGTGTAGCACATTTTCATATCTGTGAACAACATGAAACTTAGATATAACTGTTTCTTACATTAGAAAGACTTGATGGAGAGAGAAACTTTTAAAAGTTTTGCAGAAAAAATAACATAGAAAAGATGATTATCAGTGTATTTAGTGATTAAAAGTAGAAAATATGTCTTTATAAATAATCTCATATAAATTCAAAACAAAATCTTCCAAAACTATCAACTTGACTATAGTGGGACAGATCAGGTAGAAAATTTAAAATGATAAATAAGATGCTTCTATGAAATGTAATTTGATGTCATAAAACATATGCCTCACATGTATAACTTTGGCCATACCATTATCTTTCTCTATGCTTTTTAAAAAATTCTCTGTCTTCATCTATCTAAAAGAAATTTATTTGTGTATATGGTGAAATAAACTATCACTTAACTAGAAAGAAATTCTCTACATTGTAAAAATTCCAATGTCATCAACTCATTCAACAAATATTATCTGTGGAACTACTGAGAGTCAGACCTTGGGCTAGGTTCCAAGGTATTCAATAGGAACAAGACCCCAAAGACCTTGTTTATTAAAGAATACAACTTCATCCAAATGACAATGAGAAGCAGTGATGAGATTTGCACTTAAAGGAATTACTCTAACATAATAAGGAATGTAAGCATAAGTCAGACTCTTTTCCTTTGTGATAAAATCTTCTTATTGCAAAAAAGAAAAGAAGAAGAAAAGAAAAGGAAAATGCAGATTTTGAGATAGAAAACCTTTTTGATATATTGCAGTGATTACTTGGGGACAGTCATGTATCCCATTTTTCCCACAATAGACCTGATTTCAAATCCCTGTCACATTATTCCTAAAAGAGCATTTATACCCAGCAGACTTATCCAACTACACTGATACAACCCATATAAACACCTTCAAATAAAGTGAGATTGTAGCTTTTTTTTAAGTTCTCCAAAAGCAGAATCCATGTCTTCTTCCAAAAGGAAAGGGAAAAATTTTTATGAGGAAAATCAATGATGAGACACAGTGCATATGACCAATGTCTGCACTTCTGCTGGAAGACAAAGGACAAAAGGAGGGACTGGCAAGTTCTTGTCATAGAAAAATTTATCTCCAGAAGATGAGTGATTTGCAGCCATAAAGTTGGAAAGCACTGTTTAGTATTATCAGCAGTGAATTGAAAGTAACATGCCAGCAGGAATAATGTAAATGACCTACTCCATTATATAAATTGAAATATATTCAATTAATTAAGTGATGGGAAAGGAATGTGATTTAGCCAGTTTGCACATCATCTCAGGGCCCTGACCAGTGACTTCATTCATCATGAGTGTTGGCAAAATCTTTGGAAAATGCTGCTAAAATGATAGGGATAAAAAATTTTTGAAAGGATAAAGTGATGGTGAAATTTGCAATTTAGAAAGGTCACTCTAGATATTGGGAGAAATGAGGCTGCTGGAACAGTTAGATGAAAAATTAGTAGTGATAAAGATCTAAATTAGGGTGGTATGTAGTAGCCAAGATGGAAACTGGGGAAAGATCAGAAAACTAAGAAGTGTTCCCCTCAAATGTATTCATACCCAGAGCCTATGAAGGTTACACTAGTTAGAAATAGAGTCTTTGAAGATTAAAAAAAATTAAAATGTGATCATACTAGACTATGGTATAAGAAGAAAGAAATTTGGATACAGAGAGAGGGACAGGGAGAAATAGCTATGTGATAAAGGAGGTGGAGATTGGAGTGATGTAGGTGGAAGCTAAGAAATGTCAAGGATTTCTGGCAACCAAATGAAAGCAGGAAGAACCTGGAAGTAGCAAGATTCTACCTCTAGGACCTTCACAGAGCATGGCCTTGCTTACACTTTGATTTTGAACTTCTAGTGTCTAGAACCTCTAGTCAGTATTTATTATTTTAAGCTATCAACTATGGTGTAATATCCTATCATTATAACTTGTTACCTATGACACTAATATTGAAGATAAAAACAAAAAGAACAAAAAGTACATTAAGACAACTACTATTTGGATAATAATAAAGGAAAACTTTAAATATGCAGAAGTGAATAATGACAATGGAACCTTTAAAACAAGAGCATAGAGCAGGAATCAACAGAAAAGTCTTCCCCCTATCTGCCCCTCATATTGTTGTTAATATTTTAATATTAATATTTATAAAATTTTATTGAAAAACAAGCACATCCATTTGTTTGCATTCTGTCTGTGGCTGTTTTCTGTCTGCAACTCTGTTACAGTACAGAGTTAAATAGTTATGCAAAAGATTCATGCAAGTCTACAACATTTAGCATCAGCTTTCTACAGAAAAACTTTCCAACCCCTTAGCAGTGAAGTAGCAAAGATCTAATGCTCTAATGAATTTAAAGGTCCTACAGAATACCTGTGTGATCGTGTTACGGTATCAGCTGGAAATAAACTCATAGAAGTACTTTAGAAGTTCTTCGTGACTTTGACATATCCCTGGAAAAATAAAATAGCAAAATTAGCAATACACTGAGGACCTTATTAGATCACTCCTCCCACATGGTTGGTATTTACTTGATGAAAAAAAAACCAATTAAGATGTGTTATATACACGTACCGACCTTTCATAATGAATATAGAAATTATGTACTACAAATATGTACTAATAAAAATAAAATTTAAAATAAAGATAACTGGCCCTGAATCAAGGCCAGAAGATTGCTATAGCTGCTGGTTTCAAACAGGAGCCTAAAGAGAATTCTTTCTGTGGTCTGTTGGCCATTTCAGAACTTTGGGAATGTAACGGTCAATTCAACAGAAAGAAATAGTGGCTGTGAGAGTGGCAGGCTTTGGGGGCCCTCAAGAGAGACACCCTGGCATCTTGGGACCTACACCATGTGGCGACCTGGGGTGGCGCCAGAACAAGGAACTCCCCCTCTCTCTGGTGAGCAGCTATGAGCCTGCCGGCGCGAGGGCTGACAATCAAACATCTCATGTCGTCCTGTCCCCCATCCCGTGCCCCCCACACACACTTAGCAAGTGGGAGCCAGTGAACTGGACAGCTTGTGAAAGATTGGCTATGTTATTTTATATGAACTTTCCATATACAAAGATATGGACAACCACTTGGAAGAAAACAAGAGATAATATGACAGATAGTGAAGATCTCTGGTTGTCTAGCTTTGAGATTTATGCTTTCTTATGTCCCGTTCTGTTCTGTTTTGTTGTGTTAAATTTTACCCCCTTTAAAAGAAAATAAAGAAAATACAGACAAGGAGTGAGGGGACAAACCACAGATAAACGTTCAATAAAAGCAAACAGCACTCGCTGCCTGGCACCATTTAATTCCAAAATAATTTTCTTCCACAAAAGGCAATTATTGTAGAGCCTTATTGTTGCCTTTAGGGAAAAGATAGTCCATGATGTTGATTTAAAGATCTAATAATAATATTCTAGACTATATAGAGGCCCTTTCCTCCTAAGTTTGATAACACATTAGGGATTCTGATCCCTAATCCACTGGCCTGCGATAGTGTTTCTCAGTCTTCCCCACCAAGGATCCCCGTGGTAGAGGCAGGGCCATGGAGTTCCTAGGTCAGGAGTGTAGCAAGAAGAAAAGCAAGCTAAAAATTTCTTTTCAATCTTGTGTTTCATCTTTAAAATATATTTAATTTTGGGTTCTCTTCTATAATCACCTTGTTTTACTATAAAACAATATTTTTAAGAAAAGTGATATACCTCAGGTCTCAGATGTAAAAAGTGTGGCTATGCATACATTTTAGCATTATCAAGAGAATAAAAGAGGTACTTGTACTACTACATTGAAGTTGTTTTGCTACACAGTTTTTAAAAATGCATATTACTCGCCATTTAAAAACTAGTGGATTAGAATCACAGACTGAAACACAAGTTGACAAGACCATTTTTGTCAGAATTAGGAAGTCCTATGCTTACTTCTCAGCCTAGTCTTAAAACTCAGAGTAATTAAAAAACACACCTGGAGCTTCTTAAGCTCCCTGCTCTACCTCTAACTAAGATCTTCTGATTATGTAACTATCCAGAACTCTAAAGATCAATAACACAACATGCTGAGCCAATGTCACTCATTGTAAAGGTAATGATTGCCACTATCATTGGACATTTTAATATTAAAATAAACTTTGACCCATTTGTTTAATCAAATCTCACAATAATTCAAGATTCTGAGCTTCTGCATCTTATATATTTCTTATGCAGTGTAGTTAAGGCTATCCCAAAATGGTAGGTGGAAGTTAGTTTGGCCACAGAACATTCCATTTGCAGATAAACTGCACTGGCTGAAAGTGATCAGTGCTTTATCTTTGCATCTGGAATTTCTTAGTTTAAAATCAAAGATTGGAAGCATCATTACTTTGTCAAAGGCACATTATTTTCCCAGAGAATGAGTAAAGTTTGGCCAAAACTCCATATGAGTTTTGCAGAGTGAATTTATGATTCTGATAATTCAGCTAAAGTGCTTCACAGTGCTTCTCCTTTCAAGACATAAGGTACTCAGATGAAGTCAGGGGCCACTTACTTATAACAACCAGACTCCAGGGGCATTGTTTCTGACAGCCTTCCTTTGGATTTTAAGAGCTGGATAGTAGAAGCTTTCCAGGTTGTCACAATCTCAGTTCATCTTTCTGAGGCAAATAATTAACCAGCAGAGAGAGGAGTGCTACTAATTTAAGGATTCTGTGTAGACACTTGTTTTATGAGAGGAATGCTGGATCTCTGTCCACAAGAATGAAAAACTTCCAATTGGCAGAGAAGTACATCAGTTGACCTTGCCAACTCAGTCCAGATTTATGGCTGCCTGGCTGTTTAAGACAAGAACATATTACAGTGACTGCTTTCTTCTCTAATGTATTCCTTTTCTTTTACAAGAAGTCTGGGTCAGGACTAGAACAAGGGTTTCTGGCATTAAATTAAAAAATTAAAATAAAAATTTTTGCTGTAATTTTCCCTCAGGAAAATAATTGTCTAGACAAAAAGTTCAAGAAACAAATGAGGTTTCCTTGACTAAGAGAAAAGCAGATTAGCATCATTTCCATGCCAACAAGAAGCTGTGAAAAATAAGAAGAGCCCTGTTGTTACGATGTACACACCAGTTTTTCAACTTGGATTCAAGATGAGACAGTGTTCTGGCCTCAGGAACAGTCTGGCTGTAGAAAACAATGAAGGTTTTAAGGCTCAGAGATAAGAGCAGTGCTTGCAAAGCAGTAAATTAACCTCTACATATGCTGAAAAAAGTTTGAGTGAACACATCACTTAATCTAACAGATCATACTAGTCATTCACGAAACATGAAAGAATTCTGTAGTTTTGTTGCTTGCAGTGCTAGATCTCAGGAATGTAGTACTGACAGCTGCCCCAGAGGCCAAGCTCCTCTCCTACAACCAGTGTGGAAAATCCACTAAGTGCTGCTACAGTTTGGGTGTATTCCCCGAAGTTCATGGTTTGGAAACTTAAGCCCCAAAGTAAGTGCTGAAAGGTGGGACATTTAAGAGGTGATTAAGTCTCAGAAGTTCTATCCCCACGCATGTTACTATCACAAGAGTGGGTTAGTTATCAAGGGAGCAAGTTCCTGATACTGGGCCAGTTGGCTTCCTTCCCAGTGTTTCTAGTGCCCATCTCTCTGTTCCATTTTCCATCATGAAATTCTGCAGCGCAAAGGCCCTCCTCAGATATGCGTCTCTCAGTCTGAGACTACCAGACTCCAGCACTCTAAGATATAAAGCTCTGTTCTTTATTAAAGTAAGTCCCCAACTTATGAACATTCGAGTTGTGAAGTTTCACAGCTATGCACAGATCTCATGTTATGAACATGATGTGTACAACCCTCAGAAGTAGCTCACGTGTCTGCCGAGCACTGTGACAGTTGTGCTGCTGTGTGCTTACTGTACAGTGTGACAGAGCGCGGTAGAAAAGTGCTCAGTCAGAGCCCAGGATGTCTGGAAGCAAAAGGAAAAGCAGTGGTGGTGTGGCAGGAACTGCTAAAGCTACATATATTGTATATTTGTGTCAGAGGTATATAAGACTCACCTTTGTCAGACTTCTGAATAAATCTGATTTATGAAAGTTCTCCTGGAAGGGAACTCATTCTTAAATCAAGAACTTAGTGTACTTACCTAATCCTGAGTAATTTGTTATAGTGGCACAAAATGGGCTAAAACAAGTATTGGTATATACCTACACACAGCCCATCTAATCTGGGCAGGAAGTGGTAGGAAAGGGGAGGGAAAGAGAATTAAGATGTGTTATGCATTTGTACCAACTCCCCCATGATGAATGTAATCATGTACTGTGAACATGTATTGATGCAATTTTAAAAATGTATAAAAAATTTGCAATGTATTTTAAACAATTGAAGGAAAAAGAAGAAAGCACATACATAACAATAATATAATTTTAAAAAAGATTCTACAGAGAAAAAATTTAAGGCTTCCACAAGTTCATGCATTCACCAGTTATATAATGAGTGTGTATTATGTGGACCCAGAAAAAGCTTGCTGTGGTTTAGATTTAAAGTGTCTTCCAAAAGTCTCATGTTCAGAGGTAGAGATCTTGGAAGGTGATTGAGTCATGGGGTGGTGTATTCATCAACTGACTAGTCAATGGAAGAGTTCATTGCTTACTGTGGTGTTGGAAGATTAGGGCCTGATCTGAAGAAGTTAGTCATTCACTAGGGGCTAAGCCAGAAGGGTACGGTCTCACCCCCAGGTCCTCCTCTAAACTGTTTGCTTCCTAATCACCATGATATGAGCTGCATTACTTCAAATATACTCTTTTTCCATGCTGTTTCTCCCTTGGAATCAGCTAGCCACAGGCTGAAATGTGAACCAAAATAAACCTGTCCTCTTTTGCAGGTGTTGGGTGTTTTCTCCCAGTGATAGGGAACTGCTGCTACTGAGACTTACTCTCATGGGGCTTGCATTTTAGCTCCTGGAAACTACCAGGAAACAAATATGTAAATAATGTATCTAGTCCTGATCAGTGCTAGGAAGAATAATAAGGCAAGAGTCAAGAGAATAGGGAAAGGAAAAGAAAGATCAACAGAGGCTCCTTTGATATGGGGGTATTTGAATAAGCATGAAAAAGCTCAGTATCTTTTTTAAAGCAGTAAAAAGTAGCGACATAAGACATAAAATCAGGTTTGTCTCACTTCATATTTGTCAACTCTGGGGTTAGTTGCTGTCAACTGTTTTATTCAGTTAAATGTGCTTTTCCTAGATTATCTTACAGCTGTCCATTTGGGCCCCTAGAAACCTGAACATTTTCAAAGTGAGCCAATTGCTGGCCTCCTTCCCTCTCCTCCTGCTAAGGAATTCAGCATCAACATGGTGTATGCCATTCTCCATTAGGGTCGCTGCTGCAACCCTATACAGAAAAATAGAATACCAGTGATGACCTTTGTCATGGTTAACTTTTACTTAAGTGGTATAAAGTACTGCTTTTTCTAGCTCCTTCTTGAAAATTTGGAAAATATCTAAAAAAGCTTTAGCAGCTTTTTTAGAAGGACTGAAATTGTGATCTGCTCCAACAAGAACTTGGGAAACCATTCATTCATTGATGTAATAATTGAATCTTCTCATTCTAGGCGAACTTTTCTTGCCAATACCAGCAAATAGACACATTGATCATTAATTTTAAGAACAAATCATAATTGTGCTTTACTCAAATTGATTGTTTTGGGCATCTAGTTAGAGAATGCAGAAGAATTCTGTTCAATTTAGTAACGTATTCAGCACTGTGGATGGATTTGGAGGCTAATTTCTTCCGGTAGGTCCATCAGGATAATGCCTTTGCAAAATGGAATGTTCAGCGGATGTCTCTCTAGAGAAGCAGAGTCTTGCTTAACCTTGGACCAAAAACTGTTCTGAGATTATTTCTTTCATGCTTTAAAGTGTAGAAACCGGGATGGAGATTAGCTCAATGGTGTAAGTGCCTGTTGGCAAGTGCAGGGTCATGAGTTTGATCCCCGGTACTGAAAGAAAAGAAAAGAAAAGAAAAGAAAAGAAAAGAAAAGAAAAGAAAAGAAAAGAAAAGAAAAGAAAAGGAAAGGAAAGGAAAGGAAAGGAAAGGAAAGGAAAGAAAGAAAGAAAGAAAGAAAGAAAGAAAGAAACCTAGGGGTTCATTGAAAATGGATGAATACAAAGCTTTCATTTAAGTGAAATGAAACTTGGTGCCTATCATTCTGAGGCCAATGAATTAAACTTCATGAATGTTAATATAAATGAACAGGGCTGGAATGAAATTCAGAAGTTATTAGGGTTAAAAATCAGATTTTTGTGGTGACTAAATTTCCCAGGTTTCCCAGGTAGGTTTTCCCAGTAAATTATGTGTGGAGTTAATGCTCAATTTACAGGTTAGCTGTTTCCAAGTCCTAATTGTAATTTCATACAAAATCAAGATGCATTTCTAAAAATGCTGAAAAATTGAAGTTAGAGTATTTAATATTTTATTTAATTCATACTGAGACTACATTAGTTTGTTTACTACATATTGAGACTGAAATCATTTTTGTTTGAAGTTTTTAAAAAGCTTTAAAATATGCTATTTGGCTAGCGTATCAAACAAGGAGTTGCTAGTGTTCTAAGTCACATTGCTAGGAGATGAATCCTACTAGTAGTTACCAATGACATGTCCTTGAACAAGTGCTGACTTTCTGCTCCTCAATTTCTATGATTATGAGAAGAAAGATAATAATAGAGATTAGTGATTTTAAATGATATAGAGACAGAGCCTGGAATGTGTAAAGAGCCAATAAATGATTCAAGTTGACCAAAGGGTTTGATTCTTCAAAGCCCAAAGTATTCATTCTTCCTTCCTACTAAATAGGACACCGCAGTGAATATGGAGAATCAGTAGGAATTTCTTTCATGGACCAGAGTAAGGGCCTAATTATCAATTTGTTTGTTAATTTTTTGGCAAAGCAGCTCCTTATGAGGAGGGACCACGTAACTTAAAGGACCTGACAACTTGGTTTCCCCCTCTTCCTCCTTTCCTCTTGGAGGTATGACAGAAACTACCAGAAGAAAATGGCTGAGAGGAATGAGTAATGGCAAAGAGGAGGTCTAGGCCAACTGAGTCAAGTGAGATTGAGTGACAGACCACTCTGGGTCCTGTGGGCTGTGTCTGAGGATTTCTTCTCGTGTGAATTTCTTTGTGTCTACCTTCAATTTTCCTAATACCTACCACAGGTAGACATCTTAGTGCTTTCTGATTCCCATAGATTTTCTTGCTGTCCCCATGTTCCTCAGGTCAACACTGGGACCTACTACTACCATGACTGTTACCAACAACAATCTCTTTGCTTTTTTCAGCCAAATGGTCCCCAGAAAACTGCAGGCATTACTACCCTAGAGTACCACTTAATTGTGAAAAACTGCAAATTTCACCAGGGATTTAGCTCAGTAGCACAACTGCAAACTTCACCAGGGATTTAGCTTGCCTCGCAAGTACAAGGTCATGAGTTTGATCCCTGGTACCCCCCAAAAAAACTGAAAATTTCATATAGGGTTAGAAAAATGCCTATAAATGCCTATCTTTATAGTTTAAACCCTAAATATGCTATGTCTCCTGATATTATGTGATTTAATTTAGTAGAACACTGTAATTAATAAAGCCTTAGAAGATGAGGGCATTTTGGCAGCATCTTAAGGTTTTAAAAACAAAATGTGTGCTCACTTTGGCAGTACATATACTAAGAACAGAACCAAGAACACTCAAAATTGCTGCCCGTCACCTGTCGCAACCTGTTATGATGTGGAAATGCTGCTCAGTCTCCCAGAGATGAGCTCCAGGGCAGCAGCCAATCAGCAGCAAGAACTAAATAAGGCTTTTGGATTGGCTACTTGCAAACCTTCCTACAAAAAACAAAACAAAAACTAATTGTGGTGAATATTTGAAGTTTCCAAAAAATTTATGTGTGGGATGGGGGTTCTGGCACTGGATTAGTCAGATTTTAAGGAAAAATGCACAAATGACTGAGGTCATGAACCCTGAACTGGTATTTGGAATCCATTACATTTTCTAAAGGAAACTGAAGATCTACTGATTTTAGTGTCTCTTGGTTCCCCACAAAAATGGCACATACTTGTGATAAATACCAAATGTGTCCCACAATTAAGAGAATGAAAAGAACCTACTTTATAAACATCAGTAAACAGTTGGGACACCTGTCGATGTTTGTGCAAAGTGAGACCAATGGAAAAAGTTTCTTTGCTCACCCTCCTGAACTATAAGGATAAGAAAGAACCCAGTAACTTTGAGAGACAAAAGTAACAGCCCACTTGAGTCAGCCTCTTTCCTTTGTGAGATCAAGCCAGCGTTTTGGAAGCTCTGTCTTAGCTTTGAGGAAGAGAGTAGGCACTGTAGAACTGAGCGGTGGAAGAGAGGATTATGAATGGAGGCCTGAAGGCGCTGGGCATTTGCTCTGTTTCTCTTCTCACCGAGCGGCTGGAGACTTAGCCTGTGCGTTAAAGATCTGATTTGGTTCTCACAGATAGGATGGATCATCTGCAGTATCTGAATGCCTGAAAGGCGCATATGATCAGTGGTCAGGTTTTTCTGGATGGGATTAAAAATTAAACAGCGCATTTTTTAATTCTTAAATTAAATTTAGCACTGTGGCTTCACACCCTGCCGCGGATACCCTTGTGCCTGCTCTTCTGTGATACCAGAGGACCACAGACCCCTAGGAAACCTGCCACTAAACTAATCACTGGGTGGCACCCAAGAGCCAGAAAAAAAGATGGCTCGAATTGCAGACCTTTGCTAATACACATATTTTAACAATTTCCTCCATCCTCGGTGAAATTATGCTAATATTTTAGTTGAGTTTCCTCAAGTCTGGAACTCAAATTAAGTCTGTCTGTTTCATTTTTATGATAGTGCTTGAAATCACTTGCAGACAAGGGGTTGTTGGGCCATGAGATTTATAGTGACAATGCCACAAAGGTCAAACACATCCTGAGGAAGAGAGAAGCAATCTGTAGAACCAGTGTTTTCACTGCAATAAAGTTTATAGCAGCATTAAGGGAGTAGTTACAAATCAGTTGGATGGTGTTGATTTCATTGAGAATAAGTATATTTACACTTGTAAGCTTTCTCTTAATAATATTCTGAATGTTTTACACAATGGCGTTAGTGAAGGTTGGATTTGGGCATATTTTACTAGTGACAAAATTTGTTTTTCTTTTTTCCACCCATCCTTATGCTTGTTACTTTCACAAAATGGGTTTATAATGGCTCTATAGGGGGGTGAGTAAAGGTTAAGCAATTTTCTGACATTTCCAACAAGGTCAAAGATACTGCAGAAACTAAATGTAAAATAATTATGTGTATGTTCGTGATTAAAAATGAAATAAATCTGAAGAAGGAAAACATTCCTAATGGTAAAAATTTATTCTCTTTAACCAAATAATTATTTGTTTTCCTCATTGTAGCTAGTTTTCTAGTATTAGAATTTCTAAATAGATGTTCATTTTTATTATATGAATATCTAATTGAATATTCAATCTTACACTTAAAGAGATAAGACATAGCCATCCCACCCAATCTACATAAGACCTACCATGAATGTTTGTGTTCAAATATAATCTTAGCTTCATAGTATAAGCACTATTATTTTTGTAACTAGTTGTGAAATAATTATAATACTATTGTTTGTATTAAATGGATAATAAGTTGACCTATTTTTTCCCTTTTTTGTTATCTGTTTTACCTGCAAGATTATAAGCCTCACAAAGACAGGACTCTTGTCTTTTCTCCAGTGATAGTTCCAGGATATATAATTATGTCTGGCACTCAGTTCTGATTATTTGTTCCATTCTCAAGCTTCTTTCCCTTAGTGAAAACACTTTCTTACCAAATTATTGCAGGTCTACACAAATAAATGTTTTTCAACTCTGATACAGCTATTAGAGCCTTCTATTTTTGTCTCCTTTTGCTATTTTAGAGTTTACATGGCTTTAACAATTATGGAGGAAGAGGTAGAACTCATTCATATCCTGAAGAGCAGAAAACTGGGACTTCCGCCTATAAATCTGGTAAGTAAGATGTGCTGACAACAAATCATAAAGCATGGTCTTAAACAATTCTCTTTGAACCAGAGCACGATTGCCTTTGTGTAAACCATGCAAATCTGTGGGGCTTTGTTGTGGGTACATTTTCTTTGCCCATGATTGCCTCGTGTATGTATATTCATGCTTAAATACCCTTCAGTCTCCATCTCAATAGAATTTAAGTAAAGCATTTTAAAACCATATAAAGTTTTGCCACTTAAAAAAAAAAGTAGACCAAGAATAATATGTTAAATATTTCAATTTATTTGGCATTTTATAAGATCTATTATTTGTGTCTTTCTAGTCTCTTCTAAAAACAATTTGTCTTGGTATTTTTCTGATTATAGAAGTAAAATACTTCATTCTACTGGAAATACAGAAAAACATAAAAGAGGAAAACTAAAGTTATCCAAATTCTTGCTATCCAAAGTTAAATGCTTTTCCAGGTTTTGGTCTGTTTCTGTGATTTTTCCAGGCCAGTGAGTATATATTTCACTTGGAGAGGTTTATGATATATTTGTGTGTATCTTGATGAGACAATTACACCAATTGTTCATCAATATAACACCTTACCAGTATTTAATAACCAATAACACTGATGACTTAGATACCCTTGGGAATGAACTTTACCAATATCATACTAAATCACTGTAAAGAAAAGATAAATAATTACAGCAATCTGCTTTTTTTGTTTGCTCATAAAGTTCACTCTGAATATAGAAATTATTATTCTTATATGTGGCCATGGGTGGTTTTTAAGGGTAAAAATTCAAATTAATTCAATAGGTTTTATTATTAATATACAAATACTGAAGCATTTAATATTTTAAGCACATAAAGGAAAATAATTTTAGATCATACTGACTTGATTGTTAATAAATTGTTATTAATTATATTATTTTTAGAGGAAGCTGCTTGGACATTTATTACAGACAACTTATTTTAGGAAAAAAACCTTACACCAGATCTCAGGGGAAGTATTATCCTATAGGGCTGATCCCAGTGCAGACTCTAGAACACAAATGTCCACAAAATTATATCAAAAAGAGTTGTGGAAAGTGGAGTTCCACGATGCAAAAGAAGTGTAAGTCACATGTCATTCCATGAGCTCTGTAAGCTGGCCCCGCAGGATTACATCAAACGTAGCTTGTCAGGAACAGAACAATTTCCCAGGCCTGTGTGTGAATGTGCCTTGGGGCTCCAAAGATAAATGCAGCAGATCACCTAACCTCCTGACCCAGTCCCTTCGTTAGTCAACACTGATGGGACTATGATATGAAGTACAATAGAAGGTAAATGATGAATTTGGGAATGTGACCTTCCCATTTGCTATGGGCTTAAAAACTGCTGTCTAAAATTTATCTGTTGAAGTTCTGATTCCCAATACATCAGAATGTGGATGTTTTAGGGATAGCATCTTTAAGGAGATAATTAAGTTAAATGAGGTTATTAGTGTGGGCTTTATCTAATATGACTGGTGTTCTTCTAAAAAAAGATTTGGACCATGACAGGTACAAAAGAAAATCTATGTAATGAGCCGGGAGAAGTAGCCATCTGCAAACCAAGGAGAGGAGACTCAGAAGAAATCAGCCCTGCTGACACCTGAGTTTTAGGCTTCTGGCCACCAAAATTGGAAGAAAGTAAGTGTTTGTAGCTTAAGATATCCCATCTATACTTCTTTGGGATGGTAATCCTGGTTAATTAACACACCACCTAACTTTATTTCAAAATATAACATATTATGGAATACAACTGATATTAGGGACCTCAAATGCTGCTTTGCCTGAGTGACAAAAATTCTCAATGCTGATGAGTTATTCATTCTGAGATGGGACTTGCAAGAAGCCCTTTTAAAAGACGGACACTTGTGAGGGGAAGATACACTATTGGTGCCTTCAAGAAGAAAGTACATGATAGGGAGACAGGTTTAACGCATAATGATATGAACAGGAAGTAGGTCAGGGCAAGTCAAGAAAGGGCTGGAACATGGGAACTTGAAAGGTGGAGCTAAGTTTGCAAAGTCAGAAGAAAGAATGTTGAACAGGGCATGGGCCACACATGACTCCACACATGGGCTTCTGGTTGTATGAACCCTGAGGCCTAAAAACCAACTTCACCTAAAAACCTTAAGGCACCAAGCAAAACCATCAAAAGACAAAGCTATCTGAGCCCCTGTGTTAATAATATGTGTATAGAACATTGTCGAGAGAGTGAGTGGAGAAGGGCATTCAGGCAGGAAATGACAGAAGCCAGACAGAAGCTGTGACAATATGCTACCAGGGTTGCCAGAAGGAGGCTTTGGGAAAGGATCAGGAACCTACAAATGAATGGCAAATGACTCACCAACATGGCCAATAGAGTGAATAAAAAAATTATCTTGTCAAGTATAGAAAGAAATCAGGACATTTCAAAATTAAATAGTTATATTTTTACCTTGTGAGAGGAAGATAAGCAAGCAAAGGGGAAGATAAGAAAAACAAAAGGTTTAGCCACTTCAGCTCCTTCTTCCTGTAGGGCTGATTCACAGCCACTCCTTAGATACCTGAGCCTTCCCCAGGTCTTTGCTACCACCGCTCAAATAGGAGCACGTACTCATTTCCTGGACCATGTGACCCATTACCTAATCTGGCCCATAAGTTTATCACCTGTGCAGCTGGGTGAGGGTAGACAGGTATAACTGGGCAGGAAAGTAGAATCATAAGGGCCAAGTATAAACTATGTTTTATGAACTACGTACCCCATAACTATCCATGTATGAGAGTTGCATAAACAAAATCATTCTCAACAATTGAAGGAATGTCTCTCTTTATAAATTAACCAGTGGAAACTCCCTTCACTTCTCCAAGATTTAAAAAAAAAACCTGTAGAGCATTTACTACATACGTGGCAACGACATACTGGGTGGTACACATGGTTTTGGGTTGATATTTACAATATTTGAGGGAGTAACAAGCAGGAAGCCACTACGCATGTGCAAATACAGGGTAATTTTTTTCAAATAATCTCTTATTATATGTACTAGAAGAAAAGTTTTAGCCTGACACAAATCTCTGAGGAGCAAATACTCTGTTTTTGAAAGTAAAGTAAAAAATATGAATACTGTATCTACTGAAATAATTTAAAACTTAATAATAAGTCAAGATCATTTTTATTACACAAATTACACAAAAAATGTGTAATTTATTTTGTGTTTAGAATATTAGTGTTATTTTCTCCACTAACAGGGTACACTTGACTAAATTGGATTTCAAATACATTATAGTGCTGAATGTATAGACAAAAGTAAGGATAAAGCTCTAAACTGGAAAATATATAAAATTTAGAATAGGAATTAAAGGGAAACGATTTGTTTGTGCACAATAGTAATTGTATATGATTTCTGAACTTTGAAACTTTGTAGGCCCAATGAGCAGCCTCAAGCTGGCCTTTTCACCTTCAAAAAGGTGATATGCTTAACAGTGCGTTCGTTCCCGACTCTCAGCCTCAAAGTTGCAGCTCTGACTTGGACCCTTCAGAACCAGTGAGGGAAGGAGTGCACTGACAGGCCATTTCAAACAAGGAAAAAAGTGGGCAATAAAAACAGGAAAACAGAAAAGGAAAAATACATTAGGACTAAGCAGATACTGAGGGAAGTTCTTTCAGTTTTTCTAGAGGAACTTGCCTCGAGGAGGAGAAAGCCAAAAGATGAAAAAAAATCAAATGAATGATTTGAAACACTGAAAACCAGGATAGCTGACTGCAGAGGTAGCGTGACAGAAAATCATGGTATTTACATTTTGAATTTTTATTGTAGTCAAAAACAGATTGCTATTAATGCACTTCAAAATATTCCCTCTAAATTTGAACACACTTATCCTACCATCCCTGCCATTTTCTAGAGTAGTTCTAGAAGTCCTCTCTCATAAATCTCTAGTGACATTGTCATGACTACCTCAGTGTGCTGAATTGCTTCAAAATGTTTACCTTTTATGGGCATTTTGACTTTAAGGAAAACCAGAATTTGCATAGTCCCAGACAAAGGGACTAAGGTAAATGAGGACACACCATAATGTTTTTACAAGCCTACTTTTCAACTAGATGGCACTCTGCAGAAGCATTCATTTTTTAATCATATCTTTTAAAGATACTCATAAAAGAAGACTTCTAGACCTTCTTCAGTAAGTAGAAAGAATGATGGAATAAGTGTGTTTTAAATAAAGAGGAGTGTTTTGTAATGGCAATGTCTTTTACTGTCATACATTTAACAAAAAGTAATAATAAATATTCACCATATTTATTAATCATCCCGTATATAAACCAAGGTTAAGTAAGGTTTTCTTATCTGTCCAGCAAACCCACAGTGCTTGGTATGAGTACCAAGCATTCACAACAGGTATTTTGAAAATTAAAGCATTTGACAACTATGGAATGTTATTGTCAGGCTCTCACTCTGTAAAATAAACTTCTTAGAATTATTAAATGGCTAGACATCTCAATTAGAAGTTCCCCTACTCAAATACCCAAGTTTTAAAAATTTGATGAAATTGGATAATGTCAAGTACCTTTTGGGGAAATATCTACTGCTTGCTATATGTTGACCTCTAAAAAATGATGGAAGAAATATGGCTTTAGATTTGTCCAAGAATGAAATACAGTGTGTTGAAAATTGCTTCAGCCAATTTCAAGAACTCCCATAAATTCTTCCATTGTGTCTCCCTTATTGAACTGTCAACAGTAATAACACTTCATATCAAGATATATGCCCTTCCTGTAGAATTTATCAATTTGGTAGATTTCCTTTCTCAATTATAGATCAACTGTGAATGAAATAAGGGAGGCTGTTTTCAGAAAAATCAATAAGGAAGAAGTGTTCATTATTTTAGTAATGTTGCTTTGTGAATAGTAATGTGATTTTAAATCTAAGAAAAATCACACAGACAGCAGCTTGTATTTTGTGAATAATATTTTCCTATAGCATAAGGGCTAAAGAAAGCCATTTTATCAGTAACTTCAAGTCCTTTACTAGAAATACAAATTATTTTTCAGATATAGGTATTTATTTAGGCATATCTTCCCCAAATAAAACTCTAATAGGTCAAATATTTATCTCCAACTTGTTGATCACTGTGCCCTAACATACTTTACACTAATAGTTCAAAGTGCATAAATTGATAAAAAAAATTGAATGTAGATATTTTAATAATAGTTTTATTAATTTTTGTCCTAACACAAGCCATGCTTCTATATTTTGTTTTGTTTTTAGCGTATTAAAACCATAATGGATTATTTTTCCTCCTAATCTCTCAGTTGAGCATTTCCTACTAGCTTTTGCTTTACCCAAACCCCCCAAAAAAATTCTTTTTTTTTTTTTTGGTACTGGGGATCAACTCACAACCTCACACTTGCCAGGCAGGCGCTTAAGCCACTGAGCTAAATCCCCAGCCCCAAAGAAAAATTCTTATATTGCACTGATCTATGTACAAAATGTAAGGTCTAAGTCATCAGAAATCACAGGTTCTAAATTTGTGAATGATTTACACTACAGAAATTAATTAACTGCCCAGACTTCTAAATATGTCTTATGAACTGCTGAGCTTGCTCTATCTCAAAATTCAAGTCTATTCTAAACCAAAGTAACCTTGAAGTAACTCCTGGTTCCTCATCTTATTTTGTGCTATGTAATTTGTTGCTAAGACGATTAATTTTTCACTTCCATTCATGCAGTCTTCTGCATATTCACTGCTAGGCCCCTGGTCCATCAAGACAGTCAACAAATACCTGCTGCCAGCTCGGAAGAGCTCTGTTTTGAATGCTTTGTTGACCACAACGCCATACTAATTTGGTGCCATTTTTGCTTCTACTATCCCTTAATTTTATTATATTCCACTCCATTATTTATGCCATAGGCTTTTGCATTTCTAAAACCTTGCTCATGTTCTACATCTTTATGAGGGCATTGCAGGTGCCAAATCATTTATTTGTGCACTTACTTTAAAACAGAGTGTTCAACTATGTGACTACAATTGTCTTGGAATATATATACACATGAATTCAACATAATGCCTTTTGTTTGTATTTATTTGTTTAAACCCTTCTATCTTACTCTAAAAAGAAAGTAAGGTAATTTACAGTAAACAATGAGATAAAAATAAAATAAGAACAAATGAATAAGGAAAATTGAGTTCATCGTCCAGAAAAGACATATTGCCTCTGCACATCAGGTAAACCTAGGATGCAGATTTGACTCTAAGATTTTTATTATCTAAATAGAAAGCCAAGAATGACATATTTGTTTATAGGATTCATAATATGTATAAGATTTAAAGTATAAAATACTCAGCATCACTTATTCAAGGGATCTCAAATATATTCTTCCCATATTAATATCTAAAAGATATATTTTATAGGTCCTTATCAAGAAAACCTAGGTGCTATAATAAATAATATCAGTAAGTGACATCTTTAGGGTAATGTTGCACTCATGCTCACAAAGCTATTTCCAACAAAATAACTTAATGTTTGAGAGCTATATAATACCAATTGTGGATTCAGTAAAAGCCTTCTGAAAACATGGTTAATAATTGAAGTTTCCAAAAAGTATTAAATGTATAACTTAATAACCATAATAATAACAGTGAAAATTATAGCTCTTGGAGCATTTATTATAAAGCAAATAAAATTTGCATCACTTGGATACACTGTTATCTAATCCTTACAATGACCTCTTCAAGTGGATGTAATATCATTTCACAAGTAAAATTTCAAGTTCAGCCATGAACAATCAATCAATAAGTATTGGTCAAGAAATTAAGCCTTGTCACCACTTTGACACCCTTCATGACTCATATAGCAGCAGTCCTCTCTTCCTCAAAGTAACCACTAGGTAGACTTCTAGCATGATGGATTAGTCTATATATTTTAAATTTATATAAATTAAATCACACAGAATATATTACTTGGTATCTGGTGTTTTTCAGTCAGTATTTTTTGCCGAATCCACTCATGTTCTGTGTAACACTTAATTTCAATGTCATATGATTTTCCAGTGTATGAATGTACCACATTTGTTTGACCCTTGTACGTTATGGATGTTATATTGTTTCCATTTTTATGATTATGTATATTGTTTCTACGAGGTTTCTCACCCCACCTCTTAGGCCCTTGTGTGCACACTGTTGTGAATATGCGTCACTTCAGAGGACGATTTTACTATAATCAAAATGTTTTGCTAAGGAGAAAACAACATTGTTGGAGCATAAAAATGAAGGTCTTCAGCTTGCATAGTTAATCCTATCATTTCTTTGTGTGACTTGTTCTTTCTTCCTTTAACTCATATTTTATACTTTGCCTACACTGGAAATATAGCTCAATCAAATCCATTTCCTAATAGAAAGATCATAAAATAAGTCCCACAAAAGCTTTCTACTTTTTAATAAAATTGCAGCAAATAATAACTGCATTTTATTTTTAAAATATGGTACTCAAAAGAAGTCTGAGTGAAGTCTTATTTTAATTATAGGATATGGTGGCTGAGCTGCTGCCTGCCTATTGCTGTAGGCAGGAAACCCTCTCAAGGGCGCCTTGACACCATCTATCAGACCAAAGCACTCCAAGTTCTTTGAACTTGAATTTTAAGTGCCTTGAAATACTGTAATCTTAATTAGCTATGACACATAAATTACTTCATTTTACACCCACAACCATTGGCATTCAGAATTCCAAGTCAAAGTTTCTGAATTCTAAGAGTAATGTGTATGCCAGGAAGGGCCCTATTGCCCTGGGAAGGAAATATCTTTTGCTTGCAGGAAAAGGGTATGGAATAGAAAGTGATGCTTTCCACTTGGTGGATTTCATGGAATTTATCAGGAAAATTACTTAACTATTGTCTTGCACTGTTTCTCCTGTCCTCTAAGAAATAATTACCTATTTCAACAAATATGTGTTAAGATTTCTTAACTGAGATATATCTAGTTCATCTGTGAGATTTGTTAATCTTCCGTCAAAATCTTTTAATTTCATTTGTTCAGATGATTACCTAAAAAGTTAATGATGTGTTTTGTTGACCATTTAGAGGATCCTTTCCCTGAGTACCTACATCAGGTTTGTGCTCATATTTGTCCTCTCTCATAATGTGAATTCAGCATCCATGGTATTAAAGCTAAAATTTAGACTGAGAAAAGAGGAAAATCTCATATGCTTATAAGATGTTTAAGCATGTGCCTTAAACTTAATTCAGATAGATTTTAAACAATGAAAGATTTAAAGTAACACATAATACATGACTCTGCCAAGCTCAAAAGAGATCAAAAGAATTTGTACTATAGCATTTAGTTCCATGTTCTAGAAAATTGCATTAAATTACTATTATCCAGTTACTGTTTTGTGTACTTGAAGTTAATTTATGTATACATATTTAAGCTAGATATGGTGGAGCACACCTGTAATCTCAGCTCTTGGGGAGGCTGAGACAAGAGGATCTTGAATTTGAGCCCAGAAAGGACAATTTAGCAACTTAGTGAGACTCTGTCCCAAAATTTAAAATAATGAAGAGGTTAGAGATATACCTTAGTGCAAAGGCCCTGGAGTCAATCCTCAGTACTGCAGAAAAAAAGAAAGAAAGAAAGAAAGAAAGAAAGAAAGAAAGAAAGAAAGAAAGAAAGAAAAGAAAGAAAGAAAGAAAGAAAAGAAAGAAAGAAGAAAAAGAAAGAAGAAAAAGAAAGAAAGAAAGAAAGAAAGAAAGAAAGAAAGAAAGAAACTTACAAATGTGTAAGAGCTATAAAAATAGTTCATATCAATTTTTATTTTTATACTTACTTTAAAAGCATAATTTTAATATAGATTTTTAATGTGTCAATAAAAATATTTTTAAAAGAAAATGTCAAAAATACAAAAGTCTGAAGAAGCATACAAGTTACTTATTATATTCATTATATTCAGTTCAGAGAATATAAATTTCATATGAACACATATATGCGTACATTACATTAAATACTTAACTCATAACACATCTAAAAGAATTAAAAATTTTAAAATAGTATTTGAATAACAACTTGGAGTCCATTGGAATTGTTTTTCTTTAACATGCACCTCAGATTTTTTTTTTTTTTTTTTGGTTTAAGGACACTGCTCAGTAAGGAGAATAACTAATATTTATTGAGAATTCTACTAGAATTATATTTATAAACCTCTCATCACCCTACCTAATTGGTGCCATTGCTGGCCCGTGTTACATTAGGAAACTGACGTTTGGACAGGTCAGATCCTCAGCTCAGAAGGGTCTCCCCAGAGCTCCACATTCTTAGTCATTATGCCCAGAGGTGTGAGGCATTGGAATGCATCAGGAAGAGAAACCAGTTTTTCCTCAGTGAAAACAAAAGCAGCTTTTTGAGAGTCATTATATAGAAAGAGAAAGGAATCTCACAAAATCTCACATGTTTTCAGGACAACATTACAATATTGGTGCATCATTTCAGCCTGGACTACTGTGTAGTTTATGTTTTGTTTCTGTAGCTCACCTGCTCCTGGTATTAGCAGACTCTGGATTTCAGTTTGGAGAACTGTTGTTTCTCTATCAAAATAAACTGGGATCTTAATTATCTTTGATGACTGTTATCACTGATCCTTCAGGCAGTAGCTATACACTTGGCTAACCACCCAAGGACAAGAGGAATTATCCCACCAAGCTGCCACAACAACCCCCAAACTACTGCAAAGACCTCTTGTCTATCCTAGAAGAGGGACTAAGTAGGCAGGTAATGGAGTAAAAACAAAAAAACCAAAACAAGGAAAGGTGTGGTTAAGTGAACACTTCAGCCTCTCCACAAGGAAAAAGGTGACATTTCATGGAAATGAGTTGTGTGGTCTGGTTGGTCTCAGTTCTCCACCAATGCAGATTCACTGGGCAATGGAGCCCATGAGAGCTCCACAGCACAGCACAATAAATGCCACAGATTTCATCTGAAAAATTAATGAAGATTATTACATTGCCCATCTTACAAGCAATACAATATAAGGTGATTAAGATGATGGTTTATTTAGAATTACTGGAAATGTTCTCAATGGTTAAAAAAACTAAGAAAGGTCTAATCAAACTTGACAAATAAAATTTGTCAAATTTAATAGCTTCATTTAAAACCTAATGTTTTTCCCACTATAATTATGAGTATTTTCCTCATAAAATGAGATTTCTATGCTTCAATAATTCTTCCATGATTACTCATTTGAGTATTCTCGTTTGTTGTTACTGTTGTTCTCTTTTTAAAATATTATGAGATGTTTTAAAACATGATGAGTGTAACTCATGTATCTATAAAAAAAAAAGAGAAAGGGAGAAAGCCATGTATCTACTACCAGTTTAAGAGAATAAACATTACTCATAAACTCTTTTTTGTACCCTTCCACAATAGCATTCAATTTTGTCACTTCTAAGGAAAACATAGCATGAAATTTTATCATTTCTTTGCTTTTCTTCACAGTTTCATAATGTATATATGCCCCAAAATATCTTGTGATTACTGATATAATTGGATTGTTTCTATTGCAATCTTTTCCATTTACCATATGCTTCTTTCCTTTTCTTTAAAAATTCTTTTCACTGATGTACATTCAATTTTCAGTTTTATTATTCTATTTTTTTATAATTATATGGAAATATCAGCCTGGTCTGATTTTCATGTGATTATTCTTAGCACTCTAACAGAAATGCTTAGTGAATAAAAATTAATCAAAATTTTTATTTTCTTACCAGAAAATACAAAGATTTTAGAATGAATTAACTCCAATCATCCACATCTCAGAAAAACATCATTGTTGGTCTTTTGCTTCACTCTCATGTTAAAAATTATATTAAATATTGTTCTTATTGTATAATAGCATTTTAGCTAACATATTAATTGTTGTTCTTATTGTGTTGTGTAATGATTGTTTGTTTAGATTTGCATAAATCTTTGCCAAAGAAAACGGTAATTGGAAAAGTTCTTATGATAGCTCTACAACTCCTGACAATTCCAACACAGTCTGTCAGAAATTGTGCAGTCAAAGTAGAACAGTTGACTGCAGTGCAGTGTAGATCTCCTTCCCTTCTATGTTTTATGCCTCAACATACATTAAATAATAGATTGCACATTTTCATTACCTTCCTTTGACAGTCTTTGTATATATTTGTCATATATTAGTGACAAAAGAACAATGCTGATGACAACTATACACCAAATAGTTCTGTCCATTATTTATCTTAAATGAGCCCTTACTAAGTTCTTTTCTACTGAGTTTTTTTAAATTCCAGGCTTTTTAAAATTATGCATATACATCTAATTTTTAAATAGATTTATTGTTCTTTAAAATCAATTTTTTCAAACTAAACAGAGCAATAAGCATAATGTGGATTTCAAATCCTGATTCACTATTAACAATGTCCTCTGCCTTCCTTTTTTAGAAAATTACTCCCCTCTCACTTTCACAGAGTGCTTTGTACATTCTGGGTCCCACCAACTCCTTTAGTTTTTAGCTTAGGGGGGCAACTCGCTATTTACCTAAGTGATTCTGAAACTTTTTACCCTTGAGCTTCATCTTGAGCTGTATTTCTTTACCTACAAAAGCCTCCAAGTTTTCCTCCCTTATAGCTGAGTAGTTCTCCACTGCACAAAAGTGTCATGACTTTCCAACCTATCTGCAGCCGCTGGAAGAGCTGTCCCTAGTTTTCTCTGGTTCCCTGTCACATAGAGCATTGTTTTCTCATCTTTGACTTTCGGTCCATAAACCCTCTTTCAAGTTGATTATATTTCCTATTCAGAGCATCTTGATGGACCCTATCTCCTGATCTACTCTGCTACTCTATTACTTTTGTTAGTATATCAAGGCCATCTATGTTAGAGATTATAGGCAACTTTCTCTGCCTCATCTCTGCTATGCTATTTTTCTACCATTGGTTGTCTACTTTTCTCCTTCATTCCACTGTCTGCCCCATTCATTGAGGCTAGTCTGTCTACTTGTACTAGATTTGAGGGCACAGATAGCTATCCCAAATATAGCAGGATATACTACCATAACTATCCTTAAATTCCTTTTAACTTAAACTGAAGCCCTGTATTACCTACACTGTCTTACTATGACTGATTTTATTTGAATCTGGTTTGTTAGATCGCTGTTTTGTCTTGACTGATTTTATTCGAATCTGGTATGCTTGATAGTATCAAGTCTGAGAGTAGAGGCAACTACTCTGAAGACAAGAATCAATAGTATACCCATTCCAGTTTGATTATTAACTGCTTTTGAAGTCCTATAATGTCTCCAACGTTTTGTTTTTATTAATATTGCTATGTACTGCTATGTTCAATTATACTATGCCTGATGATAAAGATAATTCTATTGAAAATAACAAGAGACATCATAGTAACTACTGAGGATCACCTAGTATTGTGGTTTTATATGTCTTTTTCATTTAGTGTTTTTCTAGGAATTTGTTTTGTTGTCTTGTTTTGATTTGTTTTTCCCTCTAATACAGAAAGGATAGATGTACATGTAGAGACTCATGCATGCATAGAACTTCTAAGGGTCACGATATAAAATCTAGCAATACTATTATTCTTTGTTCAGAGTGATTTTAGTCTGTTTTCTTTTGTTTAATTTCAACATACATTAAGGTACGGACAGCTATTTTGAAGAGAATGAGAGACATTATGGCAGCCATTGTTGACTTCCCTATTGGCTGGTCTTGAAGACCTAAAATATCTTCATCATCCTGTTTTGATCAGTTTAATACTATTTGGTTCAGTATGAATTCACTGTATGTGAAGATATGGACAACTATTTGGAAGAAAACAAGAGACAACATGATAGACAGTGAAGATATCCAGTGGTCTTGCTTTGAAATCTGTTTCTTAAATTTTTTTTCTTATGATCTGTTTTGTTATGTTTAATTATACCCTCTTTAAAATAAAAATAAATAAATAAAAATAAAATCAATTTTTTGCATAGATACTAATTCTTAGTTACATTTTAAAATTGTACCATATCAGATACTAGTGTTTAGGTCTTCAGTGTAAGTGACATGTCTGCACAGATTTTTTTAAATAGTTTCAATGTCTGCAACCTTGTGTTAAATTATTTTTTGTGTAAAAGATATACAAGGTTAAAACATTAGAGAATCATAGCCATGTATCCTATTTCCTTTATATATTTTAAATTGACTTATCTTAAATTCAACTCAGGACTATCATAGCAGGAGACAGACAAGATGATTACTGCACACCAATGAATAACTTTATTTTATGGATGTAGACAACTTGATTATAAAACTAGCCATCTGATTAAGGAACTATCCAAATAAAATGGTTATAGTACATGAATTAACTCATTCTTAGCATGTAGGTCTGTAACAACAGCTCTCAAAAACTATTTCCTCAATTTTCCTTCTATATATAAAGAAGTGGTTGAGTATTTTGTGTGTGTGTGAAACACATAGACTAGATCTACAAGTTATGTTATTTTCTGCTTGACACTAAAGTTCATACTGTAAAGCTTCTATTTAAATAACCAGAAGATTAAAAGTATTATCCACTTTACATCTCCTAAAACTTGTCATATTTAGTATATACAACAGAAGGCCTTAGAAATATAGACTCTTCTGACTTCAAATTATCTCACTGAAACAGCTGCGTGGAATGAGACCTATGCTGTACAATTTTTATTTAATAGTGACCTGCAGACATAACAGCAGATGTTATGACCAACTTGGATTCTTCAAAGATGCTGTAACAGTAAATGGACATTTTAAATAAACACCAGCCTGTTAAACTTCATAGCACCAGGATATTTATTACAAACTGGGGATCATTCACATTTATGTTGCTTATATCTTATTTGATTTGATATAACATTGAAACATATACCTTACATCTGAAAGTACATAAATTTTTGGATGTAGAAACACATTGTTCATTTAGATATCTTTTATAGCAAGTGGTCATCAAGGGAAATAGCTTTATAAGATTAATGAAGGTTATATTAAACTATGCATGAAAATTAGAATTATAAACATATCATGCTTAATGGACAATCTTAAATGATAATATTTTCCTATATACAGAAACCTTTCTTTTTCCTTACCCTAGCCACTAAGTATGCTCAGAGTAGTAATTTTCTTAACTATTAAAACTAATTTTGCTATAATCAGACCTAAAAACATGCTGTTAGCTCATGTATTTCTAGAAAAAGTTCAAATATTTATCTGTAGATGTACCTTTTAGCCTTTTTTGGTTTTTCAATTGTCCTTATAGCCCTACACATGCGATTCTAGAATGAAAATTATCTCCTTTCACAGAGGACTGTTGTCTAAGAAACTACCCAATCATCAACAGAAGCTTCTTTTACTGCCTCTTACAAATCATTGCTATATAAGCCATCAGAGAATCTTAATGTAAAAACCACAACTTTTGCTCTTAAGATCTCGAAAAGCAGAAAAAAATCCCCAATCCTCTGTGTTGCTACAAGAAATGAGCACAAGATTCAAAGGGGAGCATACAGGGAGGGAACTATGCTGCTAGGTAAAGAAAATTTTCTCATTTTCATAAAGAAACATTTGAACTCTGCCCAGAGAGAAAAGAAAGCATTATGGTTATAGCCAAGGATAGGAAGGACAAGAGACAAGTGAGTACTCCACATGTACTTGCACGGAGGCATCAAATCACTTGTATGTGCAAAACACAGTTCATGGTTAAGTGTGGCTGGAATACAAGACACAACCAGTGAGGAGAATGAGCGAGAGACACACTGTAGAAATAGGGATTATGCATATGGGTTTATGAAGTATCATATCATATTTTATCAACTGCAAGATGTATACATTTCTGTATTTTAACATCTTTAAAGTTAGGGTATATTTTCAATGTGATGATATCTTGCAGTCACTATGTGCAGTCACCATGGTTGGATTTTACGTGACTCTCAAAGGCCTTGTGTTATAGGATTGGTTCCCAGAGATGCACTATTAGGAGGTGTTAGAACTTTAAGAGGTGGGGTCCAGTGGCAGGTCTTTAGGTTACTGGGAACAATGGACTGGAAAATTCCCTTTCTCCCTCCTCCTCTTCTATTTTGCTCCCCGGCCATGAGGTGACCAATTTTGCTCTGCTTATGTTCCTGCGATATTATTTCACTAAAATTTCACTAAAATCCCCAAAGCAACAAGATCAATGGACTATAGACTAAAAAACCTAAAACTGTAATTTAAAATAAAACTCTCTTTACAGTTCGATTACCTAAGGTATTTGTTATAGTGATGGAATGCTGACACACTGTCATCTGGGATGTTATTGTTATTGCCAGCATATGTGCAAACTCATTCATAATATGTCAGGCTTCATTTGAGCAGTGTGCTACATGCTGGGTGAGTACCATTAAAATGATGTCTAACAGATTACCCATGACTCAGTTTTGAAATAATAAAAAGGATTTTTATTTTTTGTGGAAAGCACAGAACAGAGTAGCAGGGCTGATATTTGATATTAGAGAAGTAAATCTAAAAAGATTCTTCCAGTAAATATAAATTAAGAATTTTAGTGATAAAGTCATTATCCTATAGTTTAACTGGCATTTTCTCTTCATAGCATATAAAGAAATGATGTATATCATAATCAATGTTATATTAGGTTTGGTAAAGTATCACTTATAATAATTAAATATAAAAAGACTATGCTTTCTTTTCTTATGAATTTTTGTAGTTTTTGATAGAATAAACTCTCATGAAATATTAAAAAGTAGTTTACTCTTCTTTCCTTAAAATATGGGCAAACAGTTTTTGTGTGATTGATTCTGTGTCCTGTGGATATATATTAGTTGACTTCATATTCAGATGAAGTGAGCAACCTTGTAGAGCCAGGCACACACACACACACACACACACACACACACACACGCATACACATGTGACTCCATAGTTCATATGGAACTACCTGAAGTCAGAGCACTTTTCAGAGCAGGATGATTGTATGAAAGGTAAGAATCTGCTTCTAGAGCACTCACTATAATGCAGACAAGTCAAACTTCCTACCAGGGAGGTTGTACAAACCCATGTGCAGGCTGAGTACAAGCTAAAATATCTCAATGAATGTCATGAAGACCAACTGAATGTGAAATGATTGGAGTAACTAGTCCTGGAATGGACCTGAAGACATAGGCAATAAATGTGTACAGCATCACCAAGAAGATGGATCTTCAGAGCTTTCTTTCCATGTACTTTAAATGAAGTTTTTCAATCCTGTTACAGTAATGCGAGGAAAAAGAAGTAATGTTCAAGTATTAAAAACTGGACATCAAATTTCTTAGCAGCCTGCTCAGTGGGGGTTAAGAGATGGATATGAATTCTGTTTGAACAGATAAATATGGGGCATGTCATTTGCCATAAGCATTGAACAGAAATGTATTTCTGTCACACCAGACCCAATCTCAGTCATGGAAACGTGATAGATGTTACCTTCCATGGCAAAAAAAACCACCTTCTTAAAACAATGTTAAATTATGGACCTTGAGAGGGGAGATTGCCCAAAATTGTTTAGGTGTTCCAATGTAATCTCAAGGTCAAAAGGGAGGCAGAAGGGAGGAGACAGCAAGAGATACGACTTCAGAACCAACAGGTCAGAGATGCAGCACTTGATGCCTTTGGAGATGAAGAAAGGGCTCACTATTTAAGCACTGGTAGTCTTTGAAAGTTGTGAAGAGCAAGGCAGTGGATTCTCAGCAAGGCGCTCAGCTCTGCCATCAGGATTGCTGCCCAGTGAGAGCCATGTCAAACTTCTAACCTAGGAACCATAGATAACAAATCTGTCCTTTTTTAAAAACTCACCAAGTTGGTGCTAATTGGTTACAACAGACATAGAAAACCAATATAGGAAAGAAACATGGAAAGAATATCAGGATTCAAAGCTGTACTGAGCTAATTCGAAGAAGTAGGAGGCCAATAGGGGTGGTGGAGAGGAGTTCCAGTCCACAGTAGTGAATACCTGATGTACGGTACCAAATCAGAGATGCTGTGGTCCAGGTGGGCAAGAATTGAAGACAGAGCGCCATCAGATAGACAGGAAGATATGGGTAAGTCAAATCCACAGGCAAGAGACAATTTGTCCTTTTATTTCCTCTTTCTTCTGGTTAAGGACAGTTGGGCCCCCCAGGAGACAGAACACAAAGCCTGACTCATTTAGCCGGGCAGGCAGAGGATGAGATCAATACATTCCAGACTGAAGTGGAGGAAGAAGAGTCACACTTGCAAATGGGCTCTTTTGACACCAAAAGTTTTCCTGTAATCCTGCCTGGTTGGTGAGAGTACCAAGGAGATGAACTGCTAATTATAAATCTGTGAACAAGTAAAACAATCATTAATAGGCCAAATTAGTAGGTGGAAAATTTCTAAGAATGTACTGTCAAAAATCAATGATACAAAATTTTAAGAATTAAAAGACAATCCTTCGCACACTTGCCAGCCATGACATCTATATTTGGCATAGAGATGATTATAGACTACACATCTGGGTAATTAAAAAACTGTATTTCTATCCTGGTCATTTGTTTCTTGGAAGATATCAGCTCACTAGATCACATGAAGGATTGGAAAACAAAGCAGCACTTAACTGACAATGAGGCAGCAAATAGCCATTTTGCACACAACAAGGGAAAGAGGCATCTTGTTATTCAAAGTATGGTTCATGATCAGCAGCACTGGTATTTCACATAGGGACTTGTTAAATGTGCAGACTCTCGGCTCATTTCCAGTCCCGCTAAAGCAGAATTCATCCAACTACTCTTGCCCAGGTTATTCACCGGCAGTTAGCACAGAAAAGCTCTGCTAGAGTAGTCATCTTATTACCATCGTCATAGTTACCCTTTATTTAGCACTCACCAGGTCCTAACACACTCTGCCTGACATGAGTTATTGCACTACAATCATGTAGTCTCTATTATTATTCCTATTTTAGAGATAAATAACTAATTTACAAAAAGATAGTGTTTAGAAAAATTATATGGCTTATAAATGGTAGAAATGGGATTCAAACTCAGATATCTAGAGTCTGAAGTCTTGATCACAATTTTTTTTTATACCCAAATGATCACATTAATGAGTGGAAATACCACTTTTTGACATTATATATGTTTGAGAAAAGTGAATTATTGCAGATACAAAGGTAGGATTGAGATGAGATTCATTAGCACTAAGAAATTCTCAAAATGAGTTATGATCCAGTCTGATGCAGTGAAGTAAAGCAGGAAATACCAGGCACAGGAACCTGTGTTAGCAGTTTCTCTTCATGGATCATTCCAACTTTACAGGATTTCATCTCCACAGAAATGTTTATCTCAGAGAAAAATAAAATTAACATTTTATATTTCATCTGTTTTGACAAATACATGATTGCCTTGAGCCTGGCAGATTTTCTTGTTGTCCCAAATGAAAACTGACTAAATGTGGCATGAGTTTAGAATTAATCCTTACTATAGTTGGAATTTTCTACAAAGCAGCTGTTTCTTATTCTTGTTTCTTGAGAATCATGCACTAATTATTGCAGACTTATTAAATATCTTCAGGAGGCTGTGAAGCTATTTGGGACTGTTTGTGACTAATTCTTGAGTTTTATCACAAAGCTTCTGCCAGATTCTCTGATCTGGGGGTGGTTTACATTAAATAACTGAGAGATAATAATCGGCAAGAATCGCCATGCCTCAAAATCTGAAGCAGAGCTATTCCATCAGTGCATTTTCATTTAAATTACTTTTAGCATATTTTTCAAAGAGAGATTCCAGATTTCTAATGTTTATAATTTTTCCCCTTTAAAATATTACTTTGAAGTATACACAAAACAAAGACGGTGGCTACATCTACTTGATGTAATCATGGTCTTAAAAGGGGTGACGTTCTATTGAAATGGCTTCCTGTCACTGTGCAAAACAACTTGAAGTTTTCAGAGCAGCTCTTGAAGCAGCCATTCACAAGGTCAACTGCAGGAGGTCTTTTAAAGTGCCCTGCACCACGAGGTAGGTGCAGGCTTTGGATCCAAGCCTCTATCTCCATTTTTTCCAAAACTTTAGTGTTACTCTCCCACTTTAACTCCTTTCTTGTTCTCTACCTTCCCCTAAAGATATAATTCAGACAGCCCATACTGTGGTCTGCATATGCACTCTAGAGTTCCCATGTAAATGTTGCTTATTCCCTGATAATATTTTCTCTACAAGGAGTAAGGAAATATTTTGGTTCTTGTAGGATATTTTTGCATTTCAGTATCTTTATTCTAGTTGAGCTGACCATAACCTAAGTTGTTGTAAATTCAGGGCATCTGCATATGACTGTCTGCTTTTTTTCTCATAGGATAGTCCCAACACACGTTAAGTGGTCCAACAAAAAGTGAAATTACTTTCATTGAAAAGTATCTTATAGGTTCAAAGTTTCCCATAAATCAAAAGGAAGAGGTTTCTGTAGTCTGCAGAGCTTGTACAGATCTAGAAACTCAGTTGATTAAAGATAAGTAATAGATTTGCAAATTATAATAATTACTTTTTAATTTTAATGAAGTATAGTTTGTATATCAGATAGTACACACATCTTATGTTTACATTTTGCTGAATTTTGATAAATTTATCCACTCATATAATTATTGTCTTAATCAGGACATAAAACATTTCCATCATCCCAGAAAGTTCTCTTGAGCACCTTTCCAGTGGACATACCAGCCCCATAACTCAGGGACTTCTGATTTTCCATTGGTTTATCTGACCTCCATTGACCATACTACCAAAACATGGGTATCTACTACCCAATTGTACTGAGCTAGGGACAAAGATATCAACCAGGCCAATACCGGTTGTGTTCAGCCCAAATGCAGTACAACTAACCTTCTCATTTATTTATCATTGCAGTCATGCCAAATATATTTATTTAGGTTTTTTTTCCCTCAACATAATGTTTTTGAGGTTGACCCATATTTGTGTGATAAGTAATTCAGCTTTTTTTCTTGCTTTTGTTTAGTGGATTTGTGTTTCATTGTGTATCCATATCATAATTATTTTTAATCATTTGACTACCTATGAATGCCTAAGATATTTTTGCTTTTTACTTTGTTAGAGAACCTGCTATAGACATTCATGCATAGTACTTTGTGGACATTTGTTTTCATTTCTCTTGAGTAAATGCCTGTGAGTACAATCATTGAGTCATATGATAAATATATGTCAAACTGTTTTCTGAAGGGGTGCTATCATTTTCTTCCACTAGCAAGGGTGGAGATTACTGGTTGTTCCTTTTTGATCAGTATGGTACTTGATACTGGCATTCTTTAAAACTTCAGCCATTCTAGTGGGTATGTAGTTTTACCATCTATGGTTTTAATTTGGATTTCCCTAGTAAACAAATAATGTAGAACATTTTTATTTGCTTGTTGCCATTCATGCTCTTACTTTATAAAATGCTATTTAGATAATTAAATTTCTTCAAGTTTATGGCTCTCATAGCACCAAATTGCTAGATAGGCATTTCCTGACCCTCTTCTTGATATCTACCACCTACTGAGATGTGTCCCTAAAGGCAAAAATCTTTCAAATATTTAGAGACTTCTGGAATACTCTGTCATGGAAATTTGTTCGTTCATTCTATTAATGAACTATAATAATTATGTTTCCCTAATTCTTAGTAGGAAATGAGCATTGCCTTTGCCTTCCCAGAGCTTACAGTCTAGGTCAAAAGTCACAAATTAGATAAATGTTTATAAGGATAACAGATTCCCTAATGCAACAGAGTGGAGGATGCTGGAAGTTCAGATAACAAGAGAACTTGAGTTTAAAGGGGTGAGAGGAGGAAAATGCCAGAGATTGCTTCTTTGAGGAAGGTAGACTTCCAATGAGTTCACGTGATCAATGATTAATCCCAGGCAATAAAAGATATGTGCTCCACTTAGATTTCTGAAAGTGTTGGCAATGTGCACCCTAAGTGGAACTACCTGAGTCCATATTTTACACAACACTGTGGGACAATGCTAGCTTCCTGATATGGCCCCATCTGGAAGACTGAGTAGGAGCTCTGAGTCTTTATAACTATATCCTGGGCCAGGGATTTAGCTCAGTGGTTTAAGTGCCTGCCTGACAAGCATGAGGTTGTGAGTTTCATCCCTGGTACCAAAAAAAAAAAAAAAAAACCTATATCCTATCTATTATACCTAAGACCATATTTTTGAATCCTCAAAGATTACTGTATTTGGGCTAGGGATATAGCTCAGTGGCGCAGCAGCTGCCTGGCAAGCACAAGGTCAGGAGTTCAATACCCAGTACCATAAAAAAAATTTTTTTTAAAAAGATTATTATATTTTCCTTCAACCACAGATGTTCTTGTCTCACTTGCTGTTATGAATTATGTCAGATATCCCCTCATAGCCTCATGCAGTCATGGTGGGGGCAAGCTTTATCAGAGGTATCTGAATGTAGAGTTTGTGATTGATTAATGGTTCAGTGCTGGGATTAAGAGTCCTGAGATTAATGCTAGGTGATTGCTGGAATTAGTCCACTGATTGAATTGGCACTGCCCTAATCCCAGCAGTCTAGATAAGATAAAAGGGATAGAAAGAGGCTGCTGTCACACTTTCATTCTTGCTGACTTTGTTGTCTTCTGCCACCATGAGCTGTTAACACTTTGCCATGAGCCTCCCTCCTCAGAGCCAGCTGATACAAACTGAAGCCTCTACAAACTGTGAGATAAATAAACCTTTCCCCCTTTAACTTAGGGTGTTGGATATTTTACCTCACCAATGAGAGAAAAGTAACTAAGACACCTACCTCATCACACAGACAAAAAACCAGCCTGAGGATGGCAGACAAATTCATCTTTAGAGAAGGCTTCCTCCCTGCCACCAGTTTCCACCTTTACAAGTATCTGCCAGTTTATTATATATGGTCTTCAGCTTGCACTCAGTTCTCAACCACAGCTGGCAACTATTCTCCAAGATCTGAAAGTCTCAATAGAAATCCTTTCAACTATACAATTACATGTGTATCACCGTTGTTCACAGTGTCAAATAGAGTAACAGTATTTTTAATTGCATTTATATTACTAAACACTCTATCAATAGCTAAATAAGTCTAAAAATAAACTCTCATTATACTGACACATTTATTTTCCTACATAGAATTCCATTGCCATTGTTTCTATTATCAGTACTTGATTCCTTCAGATTACAAAAGTCCTTAATAGAAGCTGGAATTTACATAAGTTATAAAATTGCAGCTACACTTCAAATTATCCATGTGTTCAGTACATTATGGACTAGCACAATGAGTAGCTATGATAGTAATAAGAAAAAAAATATGACTAGGAGACATCATATAAGTCATCTCTTGAATATAAATGGTAACTGATGGCTCTTAAAAACAAAATATTAATATCACAGAATTTTGATTCATAGAAGGAATCAAAGTAATAATTCTCCATCCTGATTTACTTCCTCTTCTGTGTATCATGCTATATTATTGATGAAAATGTAGCTTGCCTTCCTCAACAGACCACAACAACCTGAGCAGTGAATCCACCACAAAACACAATGTTGTTTTGTAGGGGAGATATCAGACTTTAATCTGTAATGTATGGTGACATTCCCTTACATCCCAAAGAATAAAAGAAACCTGACTTGCTCCTTTAGAGAACCCATAAATAGTAAGACTTTACAAAAGAATGTATATAGACAACATCAACTGGACACTGATTTTCCATACCTGCATCTGAAAGCTAATCTCATTAAGCCCTGTCTATCCCTAGTTTCCAATCAAATTCTGTGTCCATAGGCTTGACAAAGATGAAGAGAAAATCTGTGAAGAGAGAACTGAAGAAATCATGAAACATGCAGAAAATAGATTTTTAAAAAAATCATGGCATGAATTACTAAGAATTTTCCAGAATTGAAGAATGGTAAGAGCCCTTATATTGAAAAGGACACAGGTTGCCAAGTAGGATAAGCAAAAAGGGTACATTGAGATGAAGCAAGGTAAAGAACAAAAAATCTTGTCTCAAAATGAAAACTAAAGGTAAAAAAAGGCTGAAAATGGAACTCAGTACAAAGGCTCTGGAAATGGTACCACGTACTCAAAGGGAAGGAGGTGAAAATTTACAACCAGATACCCACTACAGAGAATGTTGAACACTGATGATAATGAAAAAATGTTAAAGGTTGCTAGTTAAAAAAGAGAAGTGAAGATCAAAGGCGTAGTAATAATACTGGTAGCATTCTGTCAACTGGAATGGAATTATGTACAATAAAACTGTAGTTTGGATGAGACAGATTCTTGTATAGTGATCTTTGATAAAGTAACTTCTAAAAGATGCATCTTACAAAAGCAAAAATAAAACCAAATGCACTAATAAGTAATTAGCAAAAATTATACAAATCTGAATAAGTACTGACTGTAGAAAAATGTTTGCATTTGTCATGGTTTATGTCGGTGGCCCCCAGGCCTCATGTATTTGCATTGTGCATTTGTGATTGGTTCATTGTCTAGTGCTTGGATTGGTGGTATCAGTGCTACACCCTACTAGGGGTGGAGCCAGGATGTGATGTAATGGCAGGAAGAAGGCGTGTCACTCTCTCTCTCGCGCGCGCGCCAGTTTCCACTTGCTCTTTGCAGCCGCCATGAACTGCGCCCCGCCACGCCACCCTGCCTTGGAGTCAACTGAGTATGGACTGAAACCTCCAAAAAATGTAAGAAATAAACCTTTCCTTTCCCAACTTTGGGCATCAGGTATTTTGTCTCAGCAATGAGTAAAAAGTAACTAAGACAGAATTTGGTACCGAGAGTGGGGTCATTGCTGTGACTATACCTGACCATGTTTTTTGAGAGGCTTTGGAAATGGCTTGTGGGTAGAGTTTGGAAAGGTTCGGACATGTTACCTGGGTTCACAGAGCTGGAGCAACTTAGGTTGTTCTGTAGAGGAGATTCTGGTCAGAGCTCAGGAGACCAGAAGGCTAGAAAGCCTGATGGTAAAGACCAGGCTTGGGAGGTTTCTGCTGGGAAGGGGACTGCATTGGTTGTTGGACTCCCTATGATGTGTGTTATGGCTTGGCAGAAAGTTTGTCTGCATTTTGTTCATGCCCAGAGACTTTGCCTGAGACTGAGATTAAGGATAATGGACTGACTAATCTGACAAAGGAAATCTCAAGGCAGTCAAGTGTTGAGGCTGTGGCATGGCTATTGTTGGGGGCTTTTAGCCAGATCTATGTTGCTAATCAAGAGCAAAGAGCCCAGCAGGATAATTTAAAACACTGTGAGTTTGGCCAGGAGGAAAACTTCAGTAAAGCTGTGGATTGTAAAGATAGTGCTGAGACTTTAATTGCTGAGAAGAAACAGAGAGATAAGACAGATGGCCACCAGGCATCCCAGGAAGCAGCGGGTCTCCATCCCTTGCAGCCCCAAACCTGCAAAAGTGAAAGAATTTTCTCAGATGAGAAAGCTTCAGAGCACCATGCTCCAGAATGGCATGGGAGGCCACATGAGGTTCCAGAATGGCAACAACCACATGAGGTTCCAGAATGGCAGCAACATAGAAAAACTTTTCTTCATAATCAGGTAAACAGAGCCCAGCAATCCAGGCACTGGACACCTATAGCCAAGAGAGAAAAGCCTGGCTACTGCTCCAGCTGGCAGCAGACCTTGGCAGCATCCACATCGCGCTGATTTTAGGTACAAGGAAAATGCACAAATTCTGAGGGTAAGAAGGCTTCCACCTTGATTGCAAAGGGCCTGGGAGGCTAAGCATTGTACCCCTGAGAGGGCAATTTGTAAAGACGTAAGGGTGAAGCCAAAGGTGCAATGGAGACCCCAGAAGTTTGGAAAAGCCAAGAACATGGATCATCCAAGGAAAGCTGCAAAAACTGAGCAGAGAAGATTTAAGAGAGAAGCTGCGGGAGCTGAAATCCCTGGAAGTGCCCTGGGGTGGAATCACCCAAGCCTTTTGGAGCTTGCAACCAGATTGCTTCAAATGCTGAGCATGGAACTCTAGGACTTAATGTTCACCCTGCTGGATGTTGGACTTGCTCTGTTTCCAATACTTTATATTCTCCCATTTGTAACTTTTGGAATGTTAATGTTTATTTTGTGCCTTTGCATTTCAGAAATGTTTAACCTTGTTTCACTTGTACAGGGATTACAGATAAGAGTTTGCCATAGATATTGGAGGAGACTTGGGACTTGGACTTCTCAGCAATGCTGAAAATGTTAGGACTTTGGCAACTTTTGGAGATGGACTAAATGTCTTTTGTATAAAGGTAATACATGAGTCTTTGAGGACCAGGGGTGGAATGTCATGGTTTATGTTGGTGGCCCCCAAGCCTCATGTATTTGCATTGTACATTTGTGATTGGTTCATTGTCTAGTGCTTGGATTGGTGGTATCAGTGCTACACCGTACTAGGGGTGGAGCCAGGATGTGATGTAATGGCAGGAAGAAGGCATGTCTCTTTCTTGCCGGTTTCTGCTTGTTCTTTGCAGGCGCCATGAACTGTGGCCCCGCCACGCCACCCTGCCTTGGAGCCAACTGAGTATGGACTGAAACGTCCAAAAAATGTAAGAATAAACTTTCTTTCTCTTTTTTAAATTTTATTTAAAGAGAAAAAACAAAACAAAACAAAATAAAGGGTAGCAACAATACAGAATTCCAAGAAAAAAAGGAAAAGAACAACAAAAAAACCTAAGAAATTATTACTTGACAAATTACATACTGACTTCTTAGAAATAGTTGTTCAAATTACAAAGTTAAAACATGTATTTGCATGTAAAGTAGATATTCAAACAGTGAGACTGTTAACAGTTCTGCTCCACAATCTGACAAAAATGCAATATGCAATTTTTCTTGGAATTCTGTATTGTTGCTACCCTTTATTTTGTTTTGTTTTGTTTTGTTTTGTTTTGTCAGCAATATGGTCATCCATCTTACCCACTCAAATATACATGCAATTATATTAAAAGGTTAAAATTAAACACAACAAAACTGAGCAAAGCAGATCACAAGAAAGCAATGTAAGAGACAAAATTTTCAAAACTAGACAATCTGAGATATTCACTCTCTATCATATTGACTCTTGTTTTCTTCCAAATAGTTGTCCATATTGTCACATACAGGGAATTCACATGAAACAACATAGTATGGAATTGATCTGAGCAGGACCAGGAGGGCATTTCAGGTCTTTAAGACCAGACATTAGGGAAGCCAAGAATGGCTGTCATAGTGTCTCTCATTCTCCTCAAAACAGCTGTCCATACCTTCATGTGTGTTGAACTTAAACAAGGCAAAGCAAGCTAAAATCACTTTGAACAAAAAGTGATAGTTTTGCTGGACTTCACAACATGACACTATGGAATCAGCACTGGGTATTATAGTGTCTCTTTTTCTTCAAAGCAGTTGTTCAACATGTGTTCTATAGTTGGTTCTCATAAGCTGTTTATAAGCTCTACACATGCAGGAATCTGTACATGTACATCTATCATTTCTGTATTAGTGGGAAAAACAAAACAAATCACGATAAAACAAAACAATTCCTAGGAATGCATGAGGCAAAAAAGTCACATAAAACCGCAATACAAGGTGATCTACAATGGTTACCATGATGTCTCAGCAGTGTATAACAACATAAATAAAAATGAAGCATTGGAGACATTATAAGACTTCAAAAGCAAGTATTAATCAAACCAGAGTGGGTATCTTAGTGAATCTTGTCATCTTCAGTGTAGTTGCCTATACTGTTAGACTTGATGCTATCAATCATAACAGATTTAAATAAAATCAGTCAATACAAAGTAGCACTCTAACAAGCCAGATTCAAATAAGATCAGTCATAATAAGACAGTATAAGTTATAAAGGGCTTCAGATTAAGTTGATAGGAAAATTAGGGATGATTACCATAATATGTCCTCTTATTTTTGGGATAGCTGACCATGTCCTCAAGTCTAGTGTAAGTAGACAAACCGGAACAGCATGTAACCCATCCAAGCAGAGTGGTGAGAATAATGTAAATTTTAAATCTTGTTACCCCATTAACAATATCCTCTGCCTCCCTTTTTTAGACAATTCCTCCCCTTTCACCCCCATGGGGTGCATTGCTTGTTTTGGGTCCCACTGCCTCCCTATACAGAGCATCTCAATGGACCCTATATCCTGATCTACTCTGCCTGTGTTTCTCTCTGTTAGTATTTCAAGGCCCTCTATACTAGAGATTATAGCCAATCTTCTCTGCCTCATTTCTGCTATTCTGTTTTTCTGCCATTGATAGTCTATTTTTCTCTTCCACTCCACTGTCTGCCTCATTCACTGAGGCTTCTCTGCCACTGTTCCTGAAATGCTCATATTCTTGTTCTCTCTCTCTAAAATGTCCTTCAGTATTTTTTGTAGGGTTGGACTGGTGGTCACAAATTCTCCTAGCTCCTCTTTGTCATGGAAGCATCTTGTTTCTCCACTAATTTCTAGAGGGAGTTTTTCAGGATACATCAATCTGGGCTCGAGGTTGTTTCCTTCAGTGCTTGAATTACTTCACTCCAAGCTCTTCTTGACCTGATGGTCTGTGTTGAGAAGTCTGCTATGATTTTGATGGGTTTTCCTTTATAGGTGATCTGTTTCTTTTCTATGATGGCATTTAATATTTTGTTCTTATATTGAATTTCTGGGATCTTGATTATTATGTGTCTGGGTGTAGCTCTGTTTTGGTTGTAGGTGATTGGAGTTCTGTATGCTTCATACATCTGCATATCATTTCTTTTTTCTATGCTTGGGAAATTTTCCTTAATAATTTCTGTCAATAGCCTTTGTAATTCCTCTGTTTTGATTCCTGCTTCTTCGTTCACATACTTCATTCTTAAATTATAGATCCTCTTGTCATCTTCCAGTCTTTGTATCTTTACTGCCTGCTCCCTTGTTATTTTTAAGAGATCTTCCCTTTCATGACCCCACATTGCAAGCCTGTGTTCAATTTTTGATAGTCTATCCTTGGTTTCTTTCAAGCAGTTTTGCCAGCTTTCTATGGAGTCTTTAGTTTCCTGATAATCTCTTTGAATCTGCTTCATGAATGCTAGGTTTTTTCTGAATTCTTCATTAAATTTTTCTCTCCTTTTGTGTTCCACCATTCTTCTGTCTGTGTCTTCTTGAGAGGTGCCCAGCCCTTCTTTTATTAATCTACTTATCTCTTGTTTAATTTGAATTAATATTTCAGTTTTGGTCCAACTTACAAGGTCCTGAAGATATCTCTTTATGTCCGCTAACAGTGTGTTTGATGTTGCATTTTTGCTGCCCTCAATCTCTTTTGTATTTACCTCACCTGGATCAATGTTCTCAGGGTTGGGGGCCGGGGGTTTTTTCTTATTTTTCCCTTTTGTCATGTTTTTGTCTCCTTCCACATGAGTGTACAGTGTAATTCCCAGCACCTTTGCTTGTTGGTTAAGGCTCCTATAGAGGGCACAGGCTAGGAGCTTTAGCCCTCTTCAATAGGTTATCAGAGATTAGAGTTCACCAACAGGCAGTGTGTGCTGGCTCCTCCCCTCTGGGCCAGTCAACCTTTGCAGGCCTTTACTGTGTCAGTGTGCACCAATCTCAGGGAATTAATTTGTAGTGACTCACTGGGTCCCCACCAGGGGCGCAGCCTAGTCCAAGCAGATTCCACCAATCCACTCGGTGAGGGGAGCAACCAACTGAAGCCACTTCCTTATGAAGTTAGGGTTCTCCTGCCCAAATCCAACATGTCATCCAGTCGGTTTCCCCTTTCTCGTGGGAGGGTCTTATTCCCATCACTCACCACGTGTTGAAAACTGCTGGGCTCCCTGACCTCCGACTTCAGCGTGGCTGCAGCGCGAATTCACGGCGCCTCTGGGTGCGTTGCGTGCAGGGCCAGTCCAGGCGAGCCGCACGCAGGGCTGTTCAGCTCCGGGCTCCAGCAGCTCTAGCCAGTCGATTCAGTGCAGATCGCTTGTTCAGGTTGGGCAGGAATTCAGGCGGCTCAAGGAGGGCGCCGTCTTTGCTGATCTTGGCTTCACTAATAGTAGCCCCAGGATGTCATATTTGAGCGGTTTTTTGCACTTTAGTTTCTTCGTGGGTTGTGAGAGTCCATCTCTCTCTGTTTGGGTGTCTCCAGGGTGTTTTATTCTTGCATTTGAGCTGTCTCTCTCAGAGAGGGTCCCTCTCCTGCTACCTACAGGTCCGCCATCTTTTTTTCCTCCTAGAAATAAACCTTTCCTTTCCCAACTTTGGGCATCAGGTATTTTGTCTCAGTGATGAGTAAAAAGTAACTAAGACACATATCCATTATGATAACAAAAATAGTATGTATAACTTGGAACACAAAGTGTGGAATAAAAAAGAATTGCAAATATTCTACTAACCTTGCAAAAGGAATGAAAGAAAAAACAGAAGAAATAAAAACTAAAGACATCAGAATAAAAAAATAATATCTTTATAACTACAAAGGATGGAAGGATCTCCTAAACCATTCAGAAATAGCAAAATCATAAAGTAATCAATTTGAGTATGTTAAAAATGCATGGTACGTACACCCCTAATAAAGGAATTAATATGAGTTATGCAATAAGAAAAGATGCTTGTAATACATGTAATTCATAAAAGATTAGTGATCTGCATATATATTATATCCTAATAAATACCTTCTATTTGCCACATAGCTCATTTTATTATATATAATTCACTCTATATAGTACATATACACAAACATATACATGAAAAACTGCTCAATGTCACTAGTAATCAGCAGAATTAAAACTAAAGTAAGATACAAATTTAAACAATATTGTTTTAATTTATAGTACCAAGTAGCAGTATGTATGTTGTGAAAGGAGCACTCTTACATACAATTAGTGAAAAATAAACTGCTATCACAGTTTAGTAAAATAAAACACTAAGGATAGGTGGCACAAGTGCAAAATGTAGAATTTAGTCATTTATAAAAATATTTTGTTAATTAAAGTAATGATGCATGTACAATGACAAATGCAAACATGTATTGAACAACTATAAAAACAAATCATGATAATAATTACTTAGGAGGGGAAAAGAAGGATTTAGGCAGAGATAAAAAGAAGTCTTTGATTATTTCTGCTAAGTATTATTTCCTTTTTTAAAAAAGCTAAAGCATATATGGCAAATTATTTATGTAAACTATTAATCTAAGTAATAAGCATATACTAAACTTTCGTATTTTTTCCTGTAATATTTTAAATGATTCAAATTTCATGATGAAATTAATATCAATAAAATGCCATTTGCAATGGCAAACAAAATATTACTAAACAATAAGTCAATGAAGTGACATGTATGATATGCATTGTTTTTCTATACACAAAATGTTCCCTTATAACATTGATTTATTCAGGTATCTTGTAAAATTGAAAACATGAATGCTCATGTTTTAGCAAGTAATTCTACTTTTTATATTTCTCTAGAGAAATTCTTGGACATATAGATATTCATTTGGAAGTTTATTGCAGCAACAAACTAAACATAACTAACAAAGTGATCTGTTTTTTTTTTAATTCATATAAATAATAGGATGCTTCATACTAGGTGAAAGAGGTAAATTAGATTCATGTGTAAACATAGATCCATCTCAAAAGTATGCAATATTGGGTTAAGAAAAGTAACTTAAAAACATCATACATAATTCATGTGAATGTAAAACACAAAAATCAATAGCATAGTGTAGATATATATAAAAATGTGGAAAAATGAAAGGCAAACTACACTACAACCTCAGAATAGTGTTTATTTTGTTTTGGCTATCTGAAACATAAGATTACAGATAAGATACAAAAAGTATTCCAACTTTGTAAATTATTTGAAGGAAAACAAAGAATAAAAAGTATATTATTTTAACTATCTGTTTTATTATTGGGTACAAAGTTCTTTTATTTTCTGTGGTTTTGAAAATCTTCATTATCAAAAATTTTTTTAAAATGAAAGAAACCATACAGAAGAAAATAAAGGTGAACTCCCCAAAATATTACCAGATAAAATCACTACATATGTACACCTTGATATGATTATATCAAGTCATTTTTGTATACAAAGTTACACATATGTTTTGTAAATTAAAATTATGATTTTATAATCTGATTTTTCATTAAAAAATATCAAATGCTTTTCCATGTTGTTAAACATAAATTTTGTTGACTATATATTATCTTGTATGGATAAGCTATTTAACTCAAACCTTCTTGTTAAAATTTTTAATGGTTTCAAAAGTCTACTGTTAGACCGAGTGCAATAGATAACACTCATTTCACCATTTTACTAAGCCAACTTCTTAAATGTAAGTGTGACCTCAAAGTATACTCAAAATTGTAGGGGTTTTCTTGCATATTACCAAATCAAAATGGAGAAAAGTCTTCTCAAGTTTCATTTACATCAATGAAGAGTAAGTCCTATTTCCTGGGACGTTCATCAGCCCTAGATAGGATTCTCTCTCACCTTGTTAAGTTATCTTTCATTCATGTTTTTCAGATTTAACTACTTGGTGTGAATCTTAACTATGTCCTAAAGGCCCATGGGTTGAAGACTTGGTCACCTCCCTATACTGTTCCTGGGAGGGAATGGAGTCTTTAGCAGGTGGGGCCTGGTGAAAGAAAGTTAGTTCACTGGAGGACTGCTCTTGACTGGGATGTTGGAAACCCATAGACTCTGCTTCCTGGCAGCCATAATGTGACTTTGTCTGTTCCACCACATGCTTACACCACTATGTATGACCTAGCCATTGGCCCAAACACAGTGGAGGTACATAACCATGAACTGAAACCTCTGAAACCACCAGCCAAAATAAACTTTTACTCCTTTTGTTTATCTCAGCTATTTTGTTAACATCACCAGAAAGCTAATCAAAATAATCACTGTTAAATCAAGACAAACTACAGGGGTTATATACATGTAAACACAATGAATAAATATGTAACAACATTTAAAACAAGAATTTGTAGTTTATTCCCTTTTGCCCATGTCCTGGGAAAAAATCCAACACATGGGCTATTGAATGTCAGATTTTGATAGAAAACTAAAACTTCTTTTCCTATTGTTGTAATTCACTGGTTGCCTCTTCTGCCTGGCAGGTGTGAAAGTAGAATACTCTGTGTTAGGCTGCATACAGCTACAAATCCTGGATTTGGGAATAAATGGAGTCTTTAAGGACACACCCATCTCCCAAATATCACTTCTCAGAAACAGGGGTGCTCACAACCTTCAGCACTATTAGAATTGTTGAAATGCAACTGCTCTGTGGATCTCTGAACAGAAAGAAACTCAAAGTAAGTTGCTTCTGTTCTGGGCTAAATAATAAAGCGCAGCAATGAAGCAAATCTTGGAAATGCCATACAACAGAAGAGAATGAATGGGGTAGAAAGTTTATTAAGCAACTTTCTGCATGGCAGTTGAGGAACTCTGGATAAAATTGGCTTATTTTCCTGTGCCCAGCCATCCTACTGCCCACCTTAGGACACAGACTTCCAGCAGCATGCAGGGCTGGGCCAAGCCGGCCATTTCTATGCCCCTGTTGTCCTGCCACTTTCCTTGGGGACCCACTACCTCCTGGACCTAGTATTGCTGTTGATCTTTGGCTCCTTCTCCTCCCCCCAGAGTCTTGGACTGCAGTGGATTAACCATGCTGTGTCAATAGGAGACTCAGAAACCCCTCATCCAAATAGAAGACCTCAGCAGGCTTCCATAAGAGTGGTGAGTTTGCCCCTAAAATAGGAATAGAGTTTGCCACCTTAAGTAGGTAAACAGGAGCAATAAGAAAACCCCCTCCAGGAGTAGGACCTTGGAAAGCTTGGCAAGAGTGTGGGTGAGTCCTTCCTCCACACAGAGAATATCAGGTAGGTTGAGGATGGTGCCAATAAGGCCTCCCCCAACCTGGAGAAAATTAAAAAGACTTATGAGACATCCAAGAACTAAAAACTTCTATTGAAAGTTAGCAAACCCATTTAAATGAAGCTGAGGATAGAATTTCAGACCTTGAGGACATGATCTCAATTAGCGATCATGAATGGATAGAACTTTAAAAAAAAACAAAGCAGCATGAAATGACAATCCAGCAGCTTCAAGATGTTGCCAAGTAAAACAATATAAGATTGATAGGACTCAGTGAAGATGCAGGAATCAATACAAATGACATCAATAAACTATTCACAGAAGTAATAGCAGAAAATTTCCCAAATATGGGGAAAAAATCTGATATGCAGATAAGTGAGGCATATAGAATAACCAACTCTCACAACCAACATAAATCTACACAAAGACATATGATAATTAAGATCTCAGACATACAGCACAAAAAAAGAATACCAAAAGTTTTTAGAGAAAAGACACAACTCACCTATCAAGGAAAACCCATTAGAATCACAGCAGACTTTTCAGCACAAACCCTCAGGTCAAAGTGAGCTTGGAGTGAAGTCTTTCAAGCCCTGAAAGAAAACAACTTTCAATCCAGATTTATGTACCCAGCAAAATTTTCTTTCAAATTTAATGGAGAAACAAGATACTTCCATGACAAAGAACACCTGAAGAAATTCATGTCCACCAAACCAACCCTAGAAAGAGTATTGAAAGACATACTACATAGAGATAAAAATGACCACAGTCTCCAGAACAACAACAGAAAGAAAGCACCAGGCAGGACAAGCAATTAAACAAAGGGGAAAAGCAGAAAACAAATGAGTAGAACATAACATGCCAAAGTTGAGCCAGTACCTATCAGTTATACTCATAAATGTAAACAGCCTCAATTCACCTATCAAAAGAAATAGGTTGACAGAATGGATCAAGAAACAGGATCTCACAATATGCTGTATATGAGAAACACATCTGACTCAAAAGGAAACTCATAGATTAAAAACCAAAGGATGGAAACAGTATTCCATGCAACAGGAACCCAGAAAAAAGCAGGGGTAGCTATTCTGTTTGCAGACAATGTAAACTTCAAACCAAAAATGATTAAAAGAGATAAAGAAGGTCAGCACATACTTGTGAGGGGAATAATTCAAGTGGAAGAACTAACAATTATAAATACATATGCAGAAAATACAGGAGCACCCAACTATATAAAACAAATACTAATGGACATGAAAAGCCAAATACACAAGAACACCATTATAACAAGGGACATTAATACCCCATTTTCACAAAGAGACAGATCAACTAGACAAAAAGTAAGCAAAGAAATAGTAATAGCAGAGATAGATCAACTAGACAAAAGGTAAGCAAAAAAATAATAGAACTTAATCATACCTGTGAGCAAATGGACTTAGTAGATGTTTACAGAGTATTCTACACAACCACAATCAGAATATACATTCTTCTCAGCTATGCATGGGACATTCTCCAAAACAGACCATATAATAACCTCTAAAACATTCTTAAGTAAATGCAAAAGGATTGAAATTATCCCGTGCATATTATCTTACCATAGTGCACAGAAATTGGAAATTAATAGCAAAAGATATTGCAAAACCTGCATAAATACATGGAAATTAAATAACAATCTTCTGAACAACCAGTGGGTTACAGATGAAATTAAAGAAGAAATAAAGCAATACTTAAAACTCAATGAAAAATGTAGAAACAACACACCATAGTCCATGGGATGCAATGAAAGCAGTCTTATGAGAGAAATATATAGCAATAAATTGTCTTATCAAAAAAACAGAACAAGCACAAATAAACAACCTAATGCTACATCTCAAGCTTCCAGAAAAAGAACAGCAAGTAAAACCTAAAGCTCATAGAAGAAAGGAAATTGTAAAGATCACAGTAGAAATAAATGAAATTGAAACTAAAAAACCAATACAAATCATTAATGAATCAAAAAGCTGTTTTTTTGAGAGAATAAACAAAATTGATAAACCTCTAGCTAACTTTATCAAGAAAAACAAAGAAAAACCCAAATTCATGCAATAAGGACAGAAAAGAGGGAAATTACTACAGATCCCATCAAAATTCAAAATATCATGAATATCTACTTTGAAAATCTCTACTCACATAGAGAGGAAAACACAAAGGAAATGGAAAGATTTCTAGAAACATATGAACTACCAAAGCTCAATCAAGAAGATATAACAATTTTGAATAAACCAATATCAGCCATTCAAATTGAAAATGTGATTAAAAACTTGGCAACAAAGAAAAGCTCAGGTCCTGATGGATTCATAACTGAATTCTGAAAGAAATTTAGAGAAGACTTAATGCCAACACTCCTTAACCACTTCAGTGAAATTGAAACAAAAGCAGTCCTGCCTAAATCATTCTTGGAGGCAAGTATTATCCTGATACCAAAACCAGAGAAAGACCCAACCAAAAAGGAGAACTATAGACCAATTTCACTAATGAACATTAATGCAAAGATTCTCAATACAATACTGGCAAATAGAATGCAACAAATCATCAAGAAGATTATACATCAAGACCAAATGGAATTCATTCCAGGAATGTAGGGATGGTTTAACATACACAAATCAGTAAATGCTATACACCACATCAACAAAACCAAAACCAAAAACCACATGATCATCTCAATAGATGCAGAAAAAGCTTTCAATAGTCCAACACTTGCTTGTGATTAAAAACCCTTCAGAAACTCAGAATACACGATGTCTACCTCAGTCTCATAAAGGCCATCTATGACAAACCAACATCCAACATTACACTAAATGAACTAAAACTGAAAGCTTTCACTCTGAAATTAGGAACAAGACAAGGATTTCCACTATCACCGTTCCTATTCAATATAGTTCTGGAAACATTAGCCAGATCAATCAGACAAAAGGCAGAAATAAAAGGAATAGAATAGGGAAAGGAAGAAGTTAAATTATCACTATTTGCAGATGACATGACACTATATATAGAAGACCCCAAATACTCCATTAAAAGAGTACTAGAGGTAATAAATTCAGCAATGCAGGTGCATACAAAGTCAACCCTCAAAAATCAATAGTATTCGGCCCACAGGAGAGAGACCCTGGTGCCTCGGGACCTGAACTATGCGGGGACTTGGGGTACCGGGAGAACAAGGAGCTCCTCCCCTCTCTGGGGGGTGGCTGTGAGCCTGCCGGCACGTGGCCTGAAAATCAAACATCTCATGTCATCCTGTCCCCTGTCCCGTGTTCCCCCCTACCCCACTTAGCAAGTGGGAGCCAGTGAACTGGACATCTTGTGAAAAGATTGGCTATGTTATTTAGTATGAACTCTCCATATGCAAAGATATGGACAACCATTTGGAAGAAAACAAGAGACAATATAACAGACAGTGAAGATCTCTGGTTGTCTAGCTTTGAAATTTATGCTTTCTTATGTCACGTTCTGTTCTGTTCTGTTTTGTTATGTTTAATTTTATCCCCTTTAAAAATAATATAAAAATTTAAAACCTCAATAGTATTTCTGTACACAAACAAAAAACTCACTGAGAGACAAATTATGGAAATATCATCTTTTACAATGGCATCTAAAAAAAATGAGATACTTAGGAATCAATCTAACTGAGAATGTAAAAGACCTATATTCTGAAAATTATGCTAAGCTAAAAAAGGAGATTGAAGAGGATATTAGAAAATGGAAGGATATTCCTTGCTCTTGGCTAGGAAGAACCGACACTGTGAAAATGGCCATACTTCCAAAACTGTTATACAGATTTAATGCAATCCCAATCAAAATAACATTAACATACCTCACAGATCTAGAGAAAACAATCCTAAAATTCATTTGGCAACAGAAGAAACCTAGAACAGCAAAGGTGATTCTAGGCAGTAAAGCTAAGGCAGGAGGCATCTGAATGCCTAACTTGAAACTGTACTACAAAGCTACAGTGATAAAATCAGTATGGTACTGGCAAAGAAATAGACCAGAGGATCAATGGAACAGATTAAAAGATGCAAACACAACTACAAAGACACTCAGCCACCTGATATTTGACAAAATGGCTAAATATGTTCACTGGAAGAAGGATAGTCTCTTTAATAAATAGTGTTGGAAAAATTGGCTGTCTGTATGCCAAAAACTAAAATAGACCCATGCCTATCACCATGAACTAAACTAAAGTAAAATGGATCAAAGATGTAAGGTAAGTAGAGGTCTTAGCGACATAGGGGTAGACAGAGAATTCATGAAAAAAACACAAACCGCATGGGAAACACTTCAAAGAATCAACAACTGGCATCTCATATTATTGAAAAGGTTCTGCACTTCAAAAGAAATCACCAACAGCATGACAAGAAAACCCTTACAATGGGAAAGAATTTTAGCCAGCAACCCCTCAGACAAAGGACTTATATCCAGAACATATAAAGAACTGAAAAACATCAAGTTCCCCAAATTGAAAGACCCTCTCCAAAAGTGGGCAACAGAGATGAACACACATTTCTCAGATGAAGATATGCAAATGGCAAACAAATACATGAAGAAATGTTCACCATCACTGGTCATTTGAGAAATACGAATTAAAACAGCATTGAGATTTCATCTCATTCCAGCAAAAATGGCTGCCATCAAGAAATGAACTGATAACAAATTTTGACAAGGCTGTGGGGGGAAAGGAACACTTTTTTACTGCTGGTGGGAGTGTAGACTGGTGTAGCCACTATGGAAATCAGTATGGAGAGTTCTCAGAAGACTAGGATTGGAAATTCTATTCAACCCAGCTATTCCCCTCCTAGGGATTTTCCCAGAATGACTGAAAAGTTCATATCACAATGATATATGTGCACCCATGTTAATAGCAGCACAATTTGTAATAACTAAATCTTGGAAACAACCAAAATGCCCCTCAACCGCAGAGTGGATGAAAAAGATGTGGTAATTTTATACAATGGAATATTACTCAGCTATAAAAAAAGATGATCTTGAGGCCTTTATAGGTAAATGGAGGCAACTGGAGACTATCTTCAGAAGTGAAATAAATAAGAATCATATTTATAAATATCACATTGTCTCTCTAGTGTAAAAAGTAATAAAAGCTGTAGGAGTAATAAGATCCAAAATGTGTAATAATTATTGTGAGAAAAAAAAGGGTATGTAAGTGCTCTAAAGGATATAGCTGCATGTATGTTTAAATGTGTAAGATAGATAACCATATTACCATGTTTCTATTATTATAAATAAGAGAAAGTCTGATATACCTGTCCTTGGGTATCTTTGAGTCAAAAGTCTATTTGACTGATGGCTTATTCGCTAGTCAAGAGTCATGTATTTCCTTATATGTTTACCAGTATAAAGTGTCTATTCTTTACTTCTCATATGTGTTTTATGTATTCTGAGTTTCTTCAAAAAAATACAGCAATCCACTACTCAATCAAAATAGCACTGAAAGCATTTGTGTTACTACTCTTCTATGAAAGATTACAGAGATAAAGTATGAAAAAAAGTCTATCTGATAAGAAAAATAAATATATATGCAAATGAAGATGGTGCTAAATTGATCTCATTTTATAAATAATTATATAATTTTATAAATTGTATAATTTTATAAATAATAAATATTATTAGGGACATATAATACACATTCATATGAGGGCATTTTCAAAATTCATGACTGAAATGCCATTCTTTTTTTGTCTGGTCCTCTTGATTTAATGGGAAGGTGTTATTCAAGGAAGGAATCAACTCAGGACAGCACACAGCCAAGAATATCAGCAATGAAGATGGATTTGCCTGGCAAGCAGTAGAAGGAGTGTTTTAAGTGGGTGTACACTATCAAGATGAGTAGTAAAGATTCATTAATTCAGTGAATAAAGGTCTTCCTAAGGTAAGAAACAATTTCTCAAACCTAAATTTCTACCACTACTTTTGTTCAAGGGCCTTACAGAATACTGCAAGTAGCTGAAATAGTAGCTCCTTTTCCTACAAATGCTTGATTTCCACAAGCCATAATCCAATTTAACAGTCGTGTATTAATTTCATAAGGGCCAACCAGTACGTGAGCTATTTCCACACATTTTTTCTAATGTAATCCTCTGTTACTTTCAGTAATAATTTTACCATGGTGCCATAGAGGAGTCATGATGGAAAAATAACAGGATAATCGCACATCCTGGGAACCTCCTTTGTCTGAGAAGTTCTGGGAAGCAAAAAGAACAAGAAATGGAGCAGGGATTTGAATTCATAAAAAACATGCCCTGGGCTAAGCACCCACCTGCTTCCTTTAGTGGAATCCACCCAGGCACCTGAGAAGGGGGCATGGACGTCCACCAGGGAGCTGACAAAGCTGGAGTCTTAAAGTCTCTTCACTGGTTTCTTCCACGCTGGGAGACATCCCAGCAGCATAGTCGTATGGTCACAGGAGCTCTCTTGTTTGTGTCACTTAGCAGTTGTTATCTTTTAATTTATAATTTATTTTTTCTTTGCAAATTTTTACTATCATACTAATTATACATTTATATTCTTTACTCTTCTTCTTCTTCTTCTTCTTCTTCTTCTTCTTCTTCTTCCTCCTCCTCCTCCTCCTCCTCCTCCTCCTCCTCCTTCTTCTTCTTCTTTTTCTTCTTCTTCTTCTTCTTCTTCTTCTTCTTCTTCTTCTTCTTCTTCTTCTTCTTCTTTTTACTTTTTTTTTCATGCCTGGAGTTGAACTCCAAACCTCACACTGAGTAGGTGCTGTACCACTGAGCCATATCCCCAGACCCTTTCTTAAAGAAGACTTCAAAGTATTGAATGCTCAGGCCTTGGAAAATTCTAATCTGTGCTTAGAAATATTATCTCCATTTTCACAGATATGGCTGGGCAGATTAAACAGTCTCACCTACAAGCCAGTTACGAGCAGCATAGGATTGAAACTTTACTTTTTCTGACATCAAAATCACTCTTGTGTTTGTTGACCTATTTTTGTTGCTTAAAAACGTTTTTAAACAAGTAGTACATAATGTACTTACACTAAAGAATGTGTATTATTTGTATGTATGTATGTGCATGTATGGTGAGGAAGGGGAGATTAAAATTTTCCCTGCTGGTCTGGACTCCCGACATCCCATCCTCCACCTACAGACTTTTTAATTGTTTAGTCTGTACATTGTCAGAGATTCTAAAGAAATAGAGAAGGGTGCCTTCATTAGAAAACAGAATATAACTGGAGAAATAAATGTAGCTATATACTTGTGTGCATACACAGTTTAAAGACTCCCTGGAGGCGATATGATATTCTGAGGATCTAGTTAAGAGAGATGGTAAAAATCTGACTAAAGCTAAATTTTAAAAATTTTCCAATTAATCAAAATGAATTGTTTTGAGTGGATGGATGGAGAGACATCTTGAGCAGTCCATTTCTTTTTGAATTCTTGGAGTCATTTTCAGTGACTCTCTAAGATGATCTCACCCCACAGGAAAATGAACACATGCACTCTGCGGGCCCTGTGGTAGGCAGACTACGGCATGCTTTCACCACAGTGGGCACAGTATTGGAAGGAACAAGATCTCAGGAAGTAACTCTTGCTCTGTAAGACTTAGCACGATGTGCAAAGTGGCCAGCCCCACCATGCTCATCTTCTCTGCTTGACTCCAAAGGACCGTCTCAAGATGAAATAATACAGTCTGTTTAAAAAGGTTTTTTAAACTACAAAGATAGTTGCACTTACGAGATTCCATCTTGGACTTAACCTGTGGTTGAAGTTACCAGGACAGTTTTGAGTTGGGGCAGCACTGCCATCCTGGAGTTTGTTGGTATGAGGGGTCAGGCAGTGAGGCATTCAGTGTACCTGCCCTGTTGTGTTGATGCTTTAAGGCAAATTTCAGCATGTGCTTATGTCCAGAAGGACCTTGCATCCTCTGCTAGTAAATCTTACTCCAAAATCACAGGAGATACTTCCAAAGATAGTCACAAGAAAACAAGTTTATATGTATATAGCAATGTATATGTACTTGTGTATACCCATCATATTGTGTATTATTCAGTAATGTTTAATAGCTCCTTAATAGTCTGTCTCTCCTCCATTTACCATCCATCTCTCAAACCATTCCTGGAGGTCTGTTGGCTCTTCTCTATTGCTCCTTTCACTCTCTCATCCATGGAATGCCTCTCTAAGATGATTACCCACTCAACCAATCCAACCCCACAACAATAAAAACCACTAAAATGCCTGGATGGACAAGGCTGCTCTGAGGAAGGACATGTATATCATGAGAAAAGATGACATTTTCTCCTCTCTCAAAGAGTCTGATAAGGGCTAAATGTGCAGTATCAGCCCTGTGCCAGGGCTGCTGTAACAATGTACCACTAAGTAGTGGTTGATCCCCCAGAAACATGTTATATCTCATTATGGAGGTTACAAGTACAATATCAAGGTGTTGATAAGGTTGGTTTCTCCTGGTAATTTTCATTTCAAACATTTTCTTTTCAATCATAGACAAAAAAGTTTAGAACTACCTGGAGATAACAATTCAGAAACATTTAAGAAAATTTTATACACTTTTATCTTTGACCCAGTGAACTCATTTCTAAAAAACCATCCCAAAGATACGTAGACAACTATCTCCCCCCAAAAAGATACTATTGATTGCAGCATATTTGTAATAGAGGAGAAAAAAGAAAATTCAAGAATATGTTCGTGTGCATAGGCATCAGAGAGAGGGGAGAGAAAGGAAAACCTGAACCTTGTCCTCATCAAACCTGTCACCAGTGCCAGCCCCTGAGAAAGTGTGAAGCAGCAGGAAGATGCTCAAGGTGTGGCTTTCAGTGAGGCTGGAGGACATGTGGGACAGTAGGCCAGTTCCACTGTGGTTCAAGGGACAAACTACGGCAGAGATAAAGACAGCAAGACCCCTGTTTCTCAGTAAAATAGAGTGAACTTTCACTGTAGGAGAGATTAAAGGGTGTACATCAAAAATTGATATGTTGAGGTACCATCCTCCAGTCTGCAGGGTTTCATTTGGAAATAGGTCATGGCAGATATAACTAAGATAAAGTCATGATGGAGTAGAGTGGGCCCACATCCAATATGCCAGTCCTTGTAGAAAAAGGAGCATCTGGACCCAGGTATGAGCATGGGGAGCATGTGAAAATGAAAAGGGAAATGAGTGATGTTTCTCAAAGCTCAGGAACACAAAGATTGCCAATGAACCACAGTCCTGGAGCCAGTCTTTCCCTACATCTCCCAGGAGAAACCAACATTATCAACACCTTGATATTGGTCTTGTAACCTCCAGAATGAGATGTAACATATTTCTGGGGGACCAACCACTACTTAGTGGTACTCTGTTACAGTAGCCCTGGCACAGGGGTGTGCACTTTCTGGAGTCCTGGGAGGGGACATATGATAACCAACATCAGTGCCAGTGGTGAAGCTCATTTAAATGGGCTTTGAAACTGGAGCTGTGAATGAAAGACACCAAGCAAAAAAGCAGAAATGGAAGAACTTTATAGAAGCCTCTTGCATATGCCATTGCCATAAGTGATTAGAGGAAGAATCCCATCAGAAAGTGAAGACGGAAATTGGGTGATGCTTCCACAAGCCCAGGAATACCAAACTGTTAACTGTTTCACTGTTGCTTTACTTAACCTTCTTATCAACTGCCATCTTGTCACTTTTCTCCAGTTCAGCAAAGTTCTTGACAGGATAGCTTTAGGGAAAGTCAAAAGTGCAAGAGGGTGGTATTTTGGTTCAGGCTGGGGTGGGGGGTGATGGTTTCCAGTGGACATTAGTTGGAGTCAGCAAGATTTCAGCTCAAGCACACCTTGTTGGTGCAACAACTAAGGTGAGCTGGTAGTGTAAATGGCCTATAGTCAAGGTTGTTATTGGCACATGGTCACTATCAGATCCCCAGAGGGGTCTTAGGCCTCTGGACATGATTGTTTTGAATACAAGTTTGGCATCATTGGCAGACAGGTTTCCAAACAGTATAAAGGAGCAGCAATAGAGCTTTGGCCAAAATAGCTTTGTCCAAGGTGACCACAACATATCTAGCTTGTCAGATTCCATTGCTAAGAGAGCTACTTCCATACATAGAGTATACCCAGCATCTGTCAATAGGTTCATTTTTAAGTTTGGTTGGCTTGAGAACAGTTCATCAGTCAGTGCTAGGCAGTCATGGTCTAGTGAGCCCAGCTCAGGGAGCAGGTAGGTGGCAGGAATGAATGGTTTTATCACAAGATTCAGACAAGGATTTTTGCATAAGAGTCCTTATATTGGGTGAAGTCCAGCATAGCATGTGTCATCTGGACAGTTAGGTCACAGCATAAGGTGAACTTGTCAGTTTTTGATCAGAAGGATGGTGGCAAGAGGCAAACAGGGAAGGAATCTCTTAGTGACTGGATCCAAGTATTTGTAAAGGCATTGTTTTTGTGAACACAAAGATCCAGATTCTATAAAAGCCAGCAGCTGCAAGAAATCTGTGGAGTTTCTTTCTTGTAATAAATTCCTGCCAGATATTGCAGCAGAGCTTTTGTGTCTTTCCAGCAGGCAGGTGGGGGTGTCATTAATCAGAAGCTCAGTGACATTTTATGCTGGGAGACTAGCAAAGTAACTTTTCAAGGCAGAAAGTTCTATGCCATTGTCTACCTGGAAAGTCACAGGTTTACCCCCTATTTTTGCAATTACTTCGGGCTCTCAGTCGTCCAATTTGATGGAGCTCCATCTGTCCTATCTACCCAGGCCAGACAAGGAAAGGAGAGGTTCAAGTCGAGGTGGTCCTGGATAGTCAGGTTTCCTTGTGTACTGAAGATGGAGAGGGTATTTACTGTTTGTGTCCATTACCCTTATAACTTGTAACCAGAGGGTAAGGTCATCTATCAGATTCTATTTTCTTACAGACATCAAGTACTTTTCTTTTATCAGGTTTCTTGGTAACAGTGGTTGATGGGCTTTTTGTCCTTTTTGATGTTTCTGAGGAGCACTTAACTTGGTTGCTTTGTTTTAAGGCTATACCAACCCATTTGTCAGGGCCAATAGTAACAAATTTTCCTCAATCAAAATGTGGTCATTTCTGTGTTGAACAGACTCAGAAGAAAGTTCTGACAGTATTTCAGGTGGGCAATAGATGACACCATCTGACCACAATAGGGATGTAAGCAGAAGGCTCTGGAGGGAAGGGCTTTATGGACAAAAGCAGGCAATAGTTAGCTGGAACCAGTTCAATTGGTAGAAAGTAGATGAGTCAGGATTAGGGACTGAAGCTATAAGTGTTTGAAGCTACTGAGGCAGCCAATGAGGGTGCCAAGGATGAATTCTCAGGAAAAATAGGCCTCTTTTTTCCTCTTTTCTTTCAGTGGCTTTATTTCATTTTTAACTTCATAATTTCAGACAATCCCTTTTGATTACAGTCAGGGACTATGGGTTTTGACTAATTAGTTCCAAACTCTGACTTTCTACATGTGCATGGTGTAACTTTGAATGATGGCATAACAGACAAAGGCTGATTGCCCCTCAAAGAGTGACCACTCAGATGCCCACCTGACCATGCCTCTCATGTGGACTTAGGTGCAACTTAGCTAACGAGGCTGCAAGGCCTCTGTTATACCACATGTTGATCACTATGGGACCACAAGTGAGGGCGCAATCAGCCACTGTAACCAGTGCTTCCCAGCCTTGATGCACAGATGGAGCAGCCTATTGTTTATGTTGTACACTCCACTTATTCACACATTCATTCAACCAGCACTCAGAAGTTAAACATTCCAATCCCCTTCCCTCAAGGGTGGTCCTGACTAATGAGAGCTGATCAAACACTCCTTCCATTCAAGGTGAGCAGGACTGACACAGACTAACTGCAATGCTCCCTCAGATCTTATTGGAAACAGGTACACAGGCAGAGAGACAGGCTGTGTCCTTCTCCCTTTGGGTTCCAATGTGAGCTGCTTGAGTAGGGAGCCTCTAATCCTCCTCCAGACTTCTGAGAGGACTCAAGAAATCTCAAGGATGCACCTTCTCACCGGGACCTAGAGAGATCCTTGCTTCATCTATGAGAGCCATGACCAGTGACCTAAAAGGTCAGCACAGTCAGTCTTCTTGACAAACAAATCAGATGTAACAGCATACAGACATACTGAAATGACACCCAGGATTTGGAGACAGATCAACTCTTCCTCAAAATGTCGGGCCTAGAAGACTCAGGGAGGGCAGTTGTATGAGATTGAAGCAAGAAGCATAGTACTTGGCTGTGTTTGCATTATAATGACTACTATGCATCACAATGACCAGCCATTTCTAGTAGTAGTAGTAACAGGAACTGTAAGCAGATCTGTTACCTAAGAAACTAAGAAACTGAAGTATACTAACTGCGGCTATATTTTGTTATGGTATTTGAAAGCAGTTCTCCAAGGAGCTCCTTCCCTCTTTGGGGGTCAGCTGTGAGTGTGGCCGACTTTCGGTGGCCTGAAGGAGAGAGACCCTGGTGTGTGGGGACCTGCACCATGCGGTTGATTCGGGGTTCCGGGAGAACAAGGAGCTCCACCCCTCTCTGGGGGGTGGCTGTGATCCTGCCGATGGGCAGGCTGAGAATCAGACATCTCATGTCTTCCTGTCCCATGCCCCCCCCTTAGCAAGTGGGAGCCAGTTAACTACACATCTTGTGAAAAAATTGGCTATGGTATTTAGTATGAGCTCCCCATATGCAAAGATATGGACAACCATTTGGAAGAAAACAAGAGACAATATGACAGATAGTGAAGATCCCTGGTTGTATAGCTTTGAAATTTATGCTTTCTTAAGTTCCGTTCCGTTCTGTTTTGTTGTTTTTAATTTTACCCCCCCTTAAAATAAATTTTAAATATATATATATAATATAGATAGATAGATATAGATAGATATAGATAGATAAAAAAGAGGGGAAAAGAAAGTGCTCTAAAGGATATAACTGCATGTATGTTTAATTGTGTAAGATAGATGACCACATCACTGTTTTTGTTAGATTGTTGAGCAGAACTGTTAATAGTCTCACTGTTTGAATGTCTACTTTGTGTGCTTAATTTTGTAACTTGAACGAACAACTATTTCCAGTGATGACAGTATTTAACTTATCAAGTGGTGATTTCTTAGTGTTTTTGTTTTTGTTTTGTTGTTGTTCTTGTGGTTCTTTTATTTTTTTGCCTTTGGAATTCTGTATTGATGCTACCCTTTTTCTGTTTTGTTTGGTTGTTTTCTTTTTTGTTTTTTCTCTTTAAATAAAATTAAAAAAAAAAAAGAAAAAGAAAGCAGTTCTCAGTGAGGGGCTCTTCTGAGCAGCAGATCCTGAAGTGTAGGGTGCTGTCACTGGCCCTGAGGTGGGAATCTATATGTACTAGAAAAAGAAATCACAATTTCCAGGAATTTTCATGACTCTTCAAAAATCTTAAGTTACTCCAATATTTCTACAACTTAGTCATACATGATTTTAGCCAAGATAGGTTATTAAAAGGAACCAGAATTGTCCTCCTGACTAACACAACCTGAAAAATATATAAAATAGTCATTGCTAAAATTCTGAACACCAAGACAACAAAGGATCTGTGAAAGATCCCCCTCAGATCAGAGCAGAGGACTGAGTGGAAGACTGAGGAGCACATTCATGTGAGGAAAGGCGCTGAAGCTGAAGAGAGAACCGTGTGAAAGTGTTCACAGCGATTGTGCCCAGCACTCGGGACGGATGAAGAGCAGTGGTGGTTTCTAATGGAAAATAAAACTTTACAATGCATGGGACCATGAGTAGAGTCCTTAAAGTGGTTCATTTCTCCTTAAGTGGAGAAAAACCAGCTTTATTATAAATTTCTTTCTGCCTAATGAAATACAAGAAACAGAAAGATAACGGTTTCTAAATAATTTAACTACACTTCAGAACAAAGTTCGAGAATACTTGTACACAAAATACCCAGAATCCAACAAAGTGAAATTTATAATTTATGTTTCACTATCTAATTTTAAAAATCAGACATGCAAAAATATAGGAAAGTAAGACCCATAATGCAGGGGGGTGTCATTCAATATAAACTAAACCAGAATAGATACAAATGTTTTTCTGTTTTTTGTTTTGTTTTACTTTTTGTTTTGTTTTGTTTTGTTTTGGGTTTTTTTTTTGTCTTTTTGAGACAAGGTCTCACTAAGCAGTTCAGGCTGGCCTTGAGCTCACTTTGTAACCCAGGTTGGTCTCAAACTTGCAACAATCCTCCTGCCTCAGCCTCCTGAGTGCTAGGATTACAGCCATGTGCCAACACGCCTGGCTCATAAATGTTAACATTAAAAGACAGGTACATATAAAAGTTACTAAAACTGCAATTAACATATCAAAGAGCTAAGTAAGAACACAGAAGAAATTTTAAAATGCCCAAATCTAACTTCTAGTGATGAAAATTATAATACATGAGAAATATATTTATTGGAATGGAAAACAAATAAGACAGCTCAGAAGATCAGTGACCTTGAAAACATAACAATGTAAACCATTCCAAATAAAATACAGAGAAGAAAATAATGTTTAACTTAAATGGAGAATCCCTTAGTATTGGGGCAATTTAAGGCAGCCATGAAATTAGCTTAGGGGTCAATTACTTGTGAAAAGGAACAGAAAAAAACAGGCCTGAGCAAAAACAGAAGTTAAATGGCAGTGCAGACATGAAGAAAATTTGGCCAACCTGGCATGGGTGCTGGGATGCCCATCACACAGATTGGGCAGGTCAGACTGAAGTGAGATCTTCATAACTGCCTGCTGCTTAGTCACTAGATCTGGGCTTCCTCAGGAGGGCCTGCTGGTGGCTGATGATTCTCATGCAGCTTAGGGAAATCCTTGCTGAGCTATGAACCGGAGGGAATACGCCCACTGCTGTGGTACAGCTGGAGCTGGAGACGCTCCTTGAAAAGTGACCCAGAGACACATCTCTATGTCCACTGCAAAGGCCCCAGACTTGGAAGCTGAAGATTTGTGTTTACATTCCAATTCTGTCAGCTGAAATAAGATCATTAACTTCTCTGTTTTGGTTTTCCCATATCTTTGATGGAGCTGGAAACAAGTGTACCTATTTCAAGACATGAGATTAAATGAGTTAATTCACTTTGAGCAATCCCTATCCAAAGTTCTTGGGACTAGAATTGTTTTGGACTTTGGATTTTTTTCTAATTTTGAAATATTTGCATATACATTGAAAGAGATACCTGGAGGGTGTTTCTCACATTTAAACACAAAATTCACTTGTATTTCATATGTATGTTATATATATATATATATATATATATATATATATATATAGCCTGAAAATAATTTTATACAATATATTTTATGCATCCAGGTTTGATTGTGACCCATCATGTGAGGTCATGAATGGAATTTTCTACTTATCAGCCTAAAGCACTCAGGAAGTTTCAGATTTTTGGAGCATTTAGGATCTGGGGTTTTCAGATTAGAGGCATCCAACCTGTATATGTAAAAAAAAAAAAAAAAATGAAAACTTTGCCCAGCTTCAAGTAACTGTTGTAGACATGTTTGCAGTTACCTGTTGGCCAGCCTTAACTACAAAGTAACACTGATCTGTATGGAAAAAATAAAAAAGGTTATTTGCCTAAGATTATCCTGGTAAGACACAGCACAACTAAAGTTCAAACCCGAGTTTTTCTGTGCCCAACAATCTTCTTTATAACACAGATTTTGTTATTTGCTTCCCCTTTGAATTATTTATGTAAGCTATGAGTCATTTGAGTTGTTTTTACCTCTAACATCAAAAATGATGCCCACCATAGAGTAGGCACTTGATGTTTGCCCACTGCAAGGATGCAGAGCTATGATTTGTCTGTAGAGACCTGAACTATTATTGCTTTGCCTAATTGTTCTGCCCTTATTTTCTTCTTTTTTACCTAATTGATCAAAGGCCACACATTCTATACCGTTCAGACCCCACACATATAAAACTGTGAAGTAAGGTTAGCTGAGGTATCAATATTTATGAGACTTTTCTGTTCCTGAAAAACTTCAAGAGTATAAGAAAATTGACCTGCCTTTTTGTGATAAATCCTTGTCTATATTCCTGTATTTTTAATATAAAATATTATGTGTTTTAAAATATAGTTTAGTAATTAAGGTGAGTAAGGGACTGAAGAAAATCAGTCAAGACTTACTAATTTCCTTCTTATCCTCAAACTACTATGGCTAGAAAGAATAGACAGAAATATTAAATGTGGTAATAGTAACCTGGAAATTTTGAAAAACACACGAAATATTAAATATTTTACCAAGCTTATGGAATAATGAGCAGTTAAATATTTGAATAGGATAACATACTGACACAACTGCACTGTTAGAAAACAAAATTTGGTCTCTGTCACTCATTAATGTCACTATGCAGTTTTCTTTAAGAAATTTATTAGGAGTTCATGGGCATTCCATGTGAATAATCAGGAGCAGGATTTCCTCTCCTAATTGGTTTACTGATCAATCTTAACTTTTGAGCAGCAATCCAATTTCCTGAAAAAACAAGGTTCAAAAAAATGTTCTTGTTGAGTGAAATATTGTAGCAGACAGCTGTGATTTTTGCTTCTGACGACAGCTCCACAATTTCCCCTTGAAAATACCCATCCCCTAATCTTGGTCCATGTGGTTTGTATGGCACTATGGCCTTGGGTTGACATGTGGCTTAGACAAGGATAAAATCAATCATTGTATACCCTGCCCCCACAGATTGGTTTGAAGGTGGTCACATGGATCAGTTGGAACCAACTGGACTTAACAGCAGAGTTTTTGTTGGCCATGCTGGAAATAATCTTTCTTTCTGTTGGGTTGTTGAGTAGATAGGCTCTGAAGTAGTCATTACTGGAAGCAATCATAAGGAAATTTACTGCCAGAGAATATGGAGTCTATGTGAGAGAAGATAAAATGTATAATTGTGTGTGTGTGTGTGTGTGTGTGTGTGTGCATGTGTGCACATTTGCACAGGGGTTGGGGAACTTGTTTAGTCCCTGGATCCAATCACATATGTATTTGACCTTGTGATTTTCAGTTACATGAGCCAATGTATTTTCTTTTAACCTTAAGCTGGTTTGAGGTGAATTTTCTTACATACAATTAAAAGAGCCCTTATATGATAGTTACTTACCTTATAGAAACATGAAGTTTCATCATGTTAAGTGTCTAAGTAGTAGATGATAGCAAATACATCATTCTAAGATTTTAGGTTATTTTTCACACAGCCCAAAAGACAAATTGAGAAATGGTATATTCAAAGAGTCTATAAGGGTGACATATTTCACTGTCATTAATAAAATTTAGAAAATTTACAATTTCTAAATTTAAAATTTCTAAATTTCTAAATGTCCAATTTAGAAACTCATATCTATTTCCTTTTTCTTTAATTAAGATACACCTAATTAGACTAATAACTCAATATGATAATTTTTAAATGGTATTATGTAATAATAAACTCAAAATTTAAAAAATAGGAAGTCCTGTAGGGAAAGGAGACCACTTTTCAGGAAATGGAGATAACATAATTCTGATAGTGTCATTAAAAAATAAATTGAAGTGTTAATTTTCTAGTAATTAAGGACAAAAGAAAATTCAAGGAAATTTTATAATTTCCATAAAAGGAAGCTTGCCAATTATTCAAAAGAGACAGAGTCCTTATCATCTTAAAAAATAGTTTTTCTCACAAACAAGAGTCATAAAGCTTTTAAATTTATTTAGAAGTCCACACTTTGGTTAGAGTACTCAGTTTACTTTGTTTTGATAGTTTTCCCATTCATCATGCAGCTTGGTAGCTACTTTAATAACATGCTATGATAACATTTTCATGGCTTGCCTAATGTCTAATGATTAGAGAAGAAGAGATAGAAACCAGCTGGTTTAACCTTTAGCCAGGCTAAGACACAAGCGATGTATCTTATCAGACAATTGAAACCACGTGCTCCAGTCAGACCCCTTTTGTGAGGTCAAGAAGGTAATGTACAAATTTGGGATGATTCTGAGAGTCTTTTTAAAGGACTTCTGGGTGGTAAAAGCTTGGCCAAAATGACTTCTTCATGTTCCCTGGAAACTCAAACCCAGTATTTTTGCGCAAAGTCTGGGCAAAAGTGATTGAATGTGACCTTATTACATCAAAGCTTCTATTGCACTCTTAAAGATAAAGGAAAACATCACAGCCTGGAAACAAATGGACTGCTGGCTCCAAGCAATCATTTGAGGGTACTTAAACAGTCAAAAGCCATTAGTGTTATCGCCAAGTTGAATCCCTCTTCTTGGGAATCTTAGAACTACGATTCATTTTCCTTTGTTGGGATCTATGTTTGTCTCCATTTCCTCCCCTTTCTTCAGTCACAAGTCTTTTGTCCTTAAATTAAGTGCATCATCAAAAAGTTTATGGGGTTTAATTAGTCTCATTCTCATTCTTCTAGAAATCTGTATCCTCTGTGAAACCTCAACTTCATCAGTTTTTCCCTAAGCTTTTGAATGCCTTGCCTACTTCCCTCATTGGTAATTTATATATGCCCTCAAGGACTGACTGAGTTATTGGAGCATTTATTAATCATTTGATCAGAAAAGCCTCTTGAATTAGGCATCTCAGTCTCAGTGAAGTCTTCTGAGGCAGTAACACAAGAAGCAACGACAACATGCAATAAAATAATTTACATGACATAAAGCTACATTTTCCCAAACAAATTAAATTTTTGCTCAGAAATTCCAATGTGCTATGTTGCATGTCACGCTGCCCTCTACAGTATCATGTTAGGTTTAACAGTGAGTTTCATAACTGGAGTACTATATTTCAACAGACACGTTATACCAGGAACCACACAGTCTCACTTACAGGAATGGTTTGTGGCACAGATATCAGAAACCACACTCTTCATCAATGATTTCTAGAAATAAAGATGGAAAATAATGGGAGGTGATAACAAGATAAACACTGACAGATGACAGATATTGTTCTTTGACAAATTAGCTTATTTTTATTAAAGAATGCTTATCTTAAGTTTCAATATTTAATAAATTGATTCATGATTTCATTTGCTTATAAACTTAATAACATATATAAAATGTATATTATGCAACAGTATTTAATAGCGTCCTTTATGTCAAAGACCATCCTTTTGGGTAGCATAATAACTTTGTGACAGCCACATACCAACTAAATACAAAGATATCTCAGAATTTCTATCTATAAGGAGCTTAGTGACTACAATATGGGATTGAAATGATGGATAAAAGAATCCTTTAAGAAGCATGCTACTTTTGCTTGGATTATAAGTTTATTTGATGTAGTTTGGAAAAAGAACAGATGAAGAGTGGTGAGAATTCAAAAAATCTCAGCTCCTGCTATGTAGTTCCTTGACTCTAAGTATGACTTAGCTAAAGGTGTTTACCCAAAAGGAATAACTTCACAAATATTAATGGGAATAAATGCTAAATCAGAGTTAATATTTCAATTTGTTACTTGACTCATAGGGTTATGGAGATAAGGATTTTGATTTCACTCAAAGGAGAGTGTTGATTTGTTATTTCTCCAAACCCTAATCATAATTTTCCATGACAGTATTTAATCAGTAACAGTCCCCCAAAATCACAGACCAATGATTCTCCAATTTTGTTCAACTGTCATATGCCATAGAATCAACTAATAAAAAAAAAACCTAAGCCCTTTCTTTAGCTGTGAGAACAGATATAAGTGGATAACCTGTAGTTGCAGAAATTGTTGTTTTTAATTTATGCCTATGAGTCACAAACTGAGCTATCCAAAACCTTGATAGTCTTGAAATAAAATTAATCTCTAACTTGGCTGAGTTGTTACACATTAGGCACTGTGCTACTGTGGCCAGGTAACCACCAGGTTACATTGGGCACCCCAGAAAAGAGGTTGAATGTTATCAGCATGCTTTGGAATTAATTATGCATTTTTTGAGGCAGCATCTTGCTATATAGCTCAGGCTGGCCTGGAACTTGAGGAAATTCCCCTGCCTCATCCTCCCAAGGATTAGGGTTTAGGCATGTGCCACCTATTTTTGCTTTTCACTTGAATAATCTTTTAATTTGACTTCTTCACTATTGACTTTAATTTCTTATCAAAATAAGATATTGATATGATAAATTGGCAACATTTGAGTAACTGACATGTAACTTTGAATCTAGATATTAGGTAGATAGAGGTAACCGTGGTATCTACCTAAGGTGCTTGTATCACAGTGGGGAAAATGACCCATAGAAAATAATTACCATCATCAGTAGAAGTGCCATTCTACAGTGATGTGAAAGGTGCCCTATAAAATAAGAGAAAGTATCTTTAGGAACATGTTTTATTTTTCCTATTAAATTCTGGAAACCTGATCTATGTCTAATTTATACTTTTTCAGGCAACTAATGGGAACTCAGTAAATCTTTCCTTAATTTAATAATATTTCTTGTCCAACTTTTTAGTAATACTAAATCTAAACATTATCTAAGATGTTCTATTTTGTACATTGTAAACCACTCATAGCCTGGAAAGCTCCCAGATCCATACCATTTGGAAAGTGTTGGTTCAGTTTCTTTCTAGGGTCCTTCATGATAGTTGCCTAAGGCAGCTGCTCTTCTCATTGAACATCCTTCAAAATCATTCACCGAGAGTCCTGCATCTGGTCAGCTGGGATCTGCCAGCTCAGCTCAAAGCAGAGCAGATTGGAGCAGAGGAGTCGCCCCTCTCTGCCATCTTCATATTTGTGCTTTTCTGTTCTGCCTAAATTCTCAGCCCTGTTCAGACCACTACATACTCTCTATCAAAATTTATTTGAAATATCAAAACTTCATTTGCAGAGGGAAACATATAAAAATTTGCAAACATGTGTTGCAAATACAACATTCTTCCCCTTTAATTATTATGTTGGTTCCTAATTTTTCAACAATAGTTTAATAAGCATTTAAATTCAGTGTCCTAACTATTCACAAGCAGGGCTGTTGTACAGTTTGCAGTGGGGAAAAAGGTGAAAAGACTGTCTTACTGCATGCTGTCACTAGTATGTGTTATTCCCAACCCACAGGCAATTTGTTCATTCCTTACACTTGGACAGGTGAGTTCTGTTGAAAGAAAGCCCTTCGTGGTTTTTCATCCAGGCAGAATTTCTTCTCAGAAGAAGGAAATAGTGTTGATGTTGAGATCGTCATAAATCGGAGTGAGTTATTTTGTCTCTGAGGCAGGACACAGACCTCCCCATCTACATCCCATGCTTTCACACAGCTGGGCCTGGACCCACTCTTTGCTGTACTTCTGTGGGCCACGCGTTCACCTGCAGCTTAGGCCAATGGGCCAAGGGTGGGGGGGTGCAGTGTGAGGCACTCGCCACTAGGGGCCCCATGACCTAGCTGCTGGAAGTACTACAGCGGCTCCCTCTGTCTATAGCCCAACTGTTGCCCAAGAGACCTGGAAGCAGCTTGCACTTTGTGGCCAGTATCTACTGGGAAGAGATCCATAAGGGACCCGCAAATCTGTCTCTCTCCCTGTCTTCACTGAGATCACCATCCATCTTTGTCCTGGACGCCTGGGAAGTCGTTTGTGACCTTTCCCTTGGTCTCATTCCCACCAATGTCAGCTCAGATGCCAGTCATGGTCACTGTCCCTCCAGAATATACCTCATAGGTGCATCCTCTCTCCAGGCCACAAATGTCTCACCAGACAACTGCACAACCTCCCCCATGGAAGCAGCTTCAGCTTGTACCCCTTCCATGCCAGCTTTCATCCTTGGCAAGAAGGACCTGTAGATCAGATTGTGTGATTTCTGTCCCATGGCTTCCTGTTAAATGGAGGGTGGCGGCCAGCCCCATCCATACCCTGCCAGTGCTGCACACGTGAGACTCTGGTCACCTTCCCCACTTTATCTCATCAAGTTCTCCTTTAACAAGCAAGCTCTGAGCTCTGGGGACGTCTGTTCATTCCAACAATATCCCCTGTTTGGTTTTGCCTGGCAATACTGTATCTCATATGTTCCTTCTTCCTCTCTTTGAAGGGTTAGAGCCGGCTGTGGTTTAGATGAGTGACCCCTAAATGTCTCCATGTTGAAGGCTTGGTGCTCAGCCTGTGACACCATTAGAAGGCGGTATATCCTTTAGGAGTTGGAGTCTTGTGGAAGTCTCAGGGCACGGGGAACGTGCCACTGAACAGGAGACAGGGACTCCTGCCCCTTCTGTCTTTCACTTTGGGGATGCCCTGAGGTGAACATGTTGTGACAGCTCCCATGATGTTTTGTCTTGCCACAGGTAAGAACCTTCTGATTCCTGTTTATCCATGGTCCAAAATAAACTTTCCTCTTTTAAAGTTGATGATCTCAGCTCTTTTGATACAGTAACTCAAAGCTGACTCCTACCCTTCTTTGAGGACTTTTGTTTAATGTCACACCCCAGGGTGGCCTCCTTGGACCATCTTCTCTTTGTTTCCTTCTGGAGGTCCCCCCATTTTATGTTCTCAACAAACCTTAGTTTTTTTCCTAGTGGTATTAATACTATTGTTGTTACTATTTTATTGTCTGACCTCAAACAAAAGCAGAATTCTTTTATTCATCTGTCTATCTCGAAACAGTATTTTTCCTGGAACACAGCAAAAGCCTGCTAAATATGTGCTGTTTAAATAACTAAATAAAAGAGTAAGACTGCTGTGTTCTATTTGTGCAGCAGAGCATTTTGAGGGGAAATGATCTGATTATTAACCTCTTGGGAACAAAGTCAAAGCTTTTACTTATCATCAAGGCATTTAACAAAACACTCAGCATGGCCCAAGGAAAGCATGAACAAAGACTAGAGGATATGAAAGTTGCTGACAAGAATATCGCCATCTTGTAGATCGATATTTTTTTAAACGAGCTGGTCAGACCCTTTCTCAGTCATTACTCTTGTCACAGGTAGGGAAATTAGCATCATTAGACAATTGCCACTGCCTGGAGTACTTGTCCTCCCTGCCTGGGAAGCATCATTTCTCTGAGATAAGGGTCAGGTGTCACTTTCACAGTGAGTTCTTTGTTCTTACATTGCAGCCCATCACCACTCACATATGTGCATGTGTACATCAAATCCCTAACCATCTACTCCGCACTTTAGCTTTCCACTGTACTTGTTACTTTCCTATCTAGTGAGTTACTTATTCTTTGTTATATGTCAAGAATTTTGTTTTACTTGCTATCCTAGCCTTGTACCCCATAACTGGTCAGTAAACAGATACATTGACAGAGTGTTGTATTGCAGGAATGAAGAATTTGTTCATTTTTCTAATGTCTTAAGTTCTGACTAGCTTGATGCAATCTAGTATATGTAAATGCAAACAGAATTGTATACTATCAAATGATTCAATTTACTGTATTCCCAGTCATTGGGGCAAGATTGTTGAGGTTGTACACTATTCAGTTCTAGTAGGACACAGTCACGAAGCCTTACCCAGCAAGCACAGTGCCCTTACATGACCTGTACTACCGTTTGCAAAGACCCTGAGAAGATTGCATTGACATAGTTGTTGAAAGGGAGGAAGTAAAAGGGAAGAAGGAAAAAGAACATGGTGGGGGAAGATCCTAAAGAAAACAAGAAGAGAGTGAGTAGGAGGAGGAAGAAAAACTAGAAAACAAAAGGAAAAGCAACAGAGCCAGAAAACCAACAGAAAACAAGACCCCAGCTCCACCCCTCCTGGATCCCTGTCTCCTCATCTGTTTGCTGCCCCGGTTCCTTCTAACCACCTTGTGATTCCTTCATGCAATTTATGAATAAAACTGACTTAGGCCACTGAGATTCAGGCCCATCAATATTTACTATTTCCACCTAGATATGAATCACAGTCTTTGATTTTTAAAAGCACACTTCCTCCTTCTAAATTGCTGAACTCTGGTCATAGAATGCCTACTCTTGAAGTCTCAGGGTAGCCCAGCCTATAACTGAATGAACGGAAAAGGAGCCAGAGAAGAGTACATTCAGTGACACCAGCTAAGAGACTACTGATATGAAAATGGGTTGCCGTGTTTACATAAGTCAGCTTCTTGTAACTGTGGTGAAACATCAGAGAATAAAACTTTTAAAGAGGAAAGGTTCATTTGGTTCACAGTGGCAGGGGTTTCAGTTCATGGTTACCCGGCTCCATTGCCGTGGGCCTGAGGTGAGGCAGGGCTGCATGGTAGAAGGGTGTGGTGGAGTAACTGTGAATCTCATGGCAACTAAGAAACAGAGAGAGAGGAAAATGCAGAGGAAGGGACCAAAGACAAAATACACCCTTCAAGGCTATGCTGCGTCCAATTAGGCCCCACCTCCTAACACATCTGTTTAGCTATGAACTCACGAATGGATAACTGTTCTGTTGAAATTAGGCTCTCACAAACCAACCAAACGTTCATCAGTTCTGAACACTGCTCAACTGGGGACCAAGTCCTCAATACATGAACCTTGGGGGGACTATCACATCCAAACAATAATGGTGACTGAACCCTGGAATATAGCAATAACTATCACAAAGGCACCAAATATAAAACGAATACATAGGGATGAAGAAATAGCAAGATTTTATTGTCAAGTGTAGCAATGAGAAAGGATAAAATAGGACTCCAAGTTCAGGAAACTATGCCATTGTCAGAGACCTAATGTCTGAGGTAGAAGATGCTGTATGGAAACAATTGTGTAGAAGATGGAAAATTAATTTTTATATATGTTCAGAGGAAATTAATCCTTTAGAATTGGATATGAGTCCTGTTGAGTGGAACAATTTAATAAACAATATAATATAAAGGTACAATATTTCCCTTTCCTGTTGTGTAAGGATGACTCATTTATGTAAGAAGAAAAGTTTAATTTTGACAGTATCCAATTGCAATTCCTCTTTCCTAATGAGGTTATATAGGCAAAATAGCAAAATACAAAAATTTGAACATAATTAGGAAAGGAAAAATCTTAAACTAAACACCAGTTTCCAGAGATGTTTAAAGATGGAAAAGAATGAAGTTGTGCATATTTTCTTTGGCTCACAGCCTCCGAAACTGCACTTCCAGCTTTGTAAGAATTCAAACTGGGGGGAAAACCTCGCAAAAGCAAAAATAGGACAGGAATCATAAAAGTTTCCTCAGTAGAGATACAGTTCAGATAGGAATGAAAGGCAAAGGAAAAACAGCATTTTATAAAAAGTGGAAGAGCTAAAAAAAAAAAAAAAAGTGGAAGAGCTGTGTGCCAGACCATGTTCTAATTTTACGTGTTCTCCCAAATTTCATTTACTCTTCATTCTAAGTCTAGAAGGTAGATTCTATTATTACCCTTATTTTACACGTGAGGAAACTGAGGCACAGAGAGTATCCCCATGGCAGTCGGTAAGTACATCTGGACCTGCAAGCCACAAACCCAGCTGTCTAGAGGAAGTGCTGCAGCCCCTGAGGACAGGACAAGGGCGGGCAGTTTACTCCATGTCCCTGCGGTGCAGGATGCAGGTCCTGCACAGTCGAGAGGCAGGTGACATCTCTAGCTTTCAGGCAGGTGTCACTTGTCACTATTCGTAATAAAATCCCCATTAGTAGAAGAAATTCTTCCTAGACCTCTTTGGCTGGATGATTCTTTTTGAGTTCTCGCTGGAAAGTTGGAAGAGAGACCTCTTCTGTAGTTCTTGGTATCTGCCACTTTAGAAGTTGATATTTCTGTTGCAAAATGTCCTCGCAAACAGTATATTCCCAATCCTGCCATCCACATGCTAGCAACAGAAAGGCACATATAAAAGACACTAGCCACAGCGTCCAAGGCACAGCTGAGGCACAATGGATGGTTGCCAAAGCTGGCTAGCGTGAGACCTAGGAGAACATTGTAGATATGCATATACTGCAGTGTTTCAGCAGATGGTGGTAACATGTCTTGTTCTAACAAAGTGTGTATACTATCCTCTGTTTCTGACAGTGGAAGAAGTATCCTGATGAAGGAAGTTCTTCCTCCACACCTTAAGAAGCAATGTGTGACCAACTAATGGCCCTAGCCAGTATCACCAGTGTTCAGATTTCTCAGGTAAGTTTCCGTGGAACTCCGGATACCTCCAAAACACCCCATATTCCTGGTCTATTCTCCATCCCATGTGAACTAAACACATTCATTCTCTCTTAAAAGCTTCAAACTAACCTAATCCTCCCATAAACTCTGTTCCACCTGGTCCTAAAGTACAACATCATTTGACATGAGAATCTGCTGCTACTTTCTGGGAAGAAGTAGGGGAGATAGAAGAAATACTTTCCTTTTTTCCCTAGGAAATGATAGAATGAGAAAAAAGTTAATCTTCCCTCTCCCAAGAAATTCCCTTATTGGATTATTATTTGCACTTCTCTTCTCCCTGGTCTTTGAAAGAGGATGGGTCCAGAGAAGTTTGCTTCTGCATGGCTGATGAGTGGAATTAGATGAGGATGCAAGAGCAGTAGGTCATTAGTCTCTTTTAGGGCTACAGAGCCTCAAAAGGCATAGTATCTTGAAGAGATTGTGAGAATGGAAAACAGGACAGGTAAGATGGAGATTAACTTTGCTGAGATGACCACAGAACTCTTGAAAAGGGGGAACTGGTAAACTGGAATTTTGTAAAGTTGTTATAACCCGTGCACTCCAACCTTCACCTAATTCCTTCAAAAATTGTAGAAGTTTAACTGATTGTGTCAACTTGAGTAAGAAACACCCAACTAAACAGGATCAGCAGAACTCTGAGTGTGGCTGAGGGAATTTACTGAAGACCCGAAGACTCACGCTAGGCCAGCTGATTGCCTGAGTGATATGAGTAGGAAACGCAGGATGAAGGCTCAGTTCTGCTGTGGAGGACCACCTGGATGACTCTCCCTGAAAGAAGAATGATTATCTCCATTTTGGCTAAAGCTGGCCCTGTTTCCACATATTGCTATGTACAGAACTGGCTAGAATTTTCCCTTATCCCTTCAATTGGCTTTAAATGTTGCAAATAGGTCTGGCCAAGGGGCTGATGTGTACTCCCCACTCCTATAGCTCCCAAAGAACATATACAAGCCAGATGGTAGGGAGAACCAGGATCCACTCTGTTGGCTGTGATAATCCTCAACATAAGAGGCTCTGACTCTCCAGGGCACAAAAGATTACACATTGGTGCTGAAGCACTGACTCTAAAACACTAGACACTACCTCAGTCATGTTGTGCAGATTAGTCTTTTTGCATATCCTTCTCTCTGTATATCGCAGAGGTGATTTCAGGGCCCCTACCTAGCCCAGTTCACAGTATTCACATATTTCCTGCCATTCTCACAGTTACTCACCTTCAAGCCACTCCCCTCTTCACAAATTAATAAAATCTGAGTTTGAGCCTGGGTTGAGGCCTTGTTCCAGTGAACCTTCATCCCAACCAGACTTAGGACCCCTTGACTCCTCATAACTTTACGTGTATCTTAGTGTCTTTATTCTTGCTGTGGGTTGTACTAGAAGTGATAGATTAAAATCAATGTAGTGGAATTCCAAGAATTTATTAAAAATACAAACTTCCTGGACCACAACAAGGAAAAGCTCTCTATATTCTGATTCTTGAGAGGAGCTCTAGTCTTCACCTTCACCTTAAACTTTATCTCCTGGATTCCAGCGCAGATGCTTTAGCTTCCAGCAAAAGTCCTTCAGCCTTCTGGTGTGGACCCCTCAGCCTCCTGATACAGGCTCACATGAGACACTGCACAGGCTCCGGGCTTCAGCTGCACCCTTCAGATCTCTAGCACACACAGGCCTTTTGCAGTCTTCCACACCTGACTCTGTGGGTTCCTATTATAAGCCAATCTTATAAATTCTCATATATTTATATATCTTGCATTAAATGTTTCTCTAGTGAGCACTGACTGAAACAGAAATATACATGCACACACACACATACTTAAATTTTAAAAGAGGAATTCAAATCAAGATTTTTTACTCACTTACAAAATTGCTTAAAGGAAGTTCAAAACACACACACACAATACTTCAAAATGTATTTGAGAATTGGACTTATTGAAGAATCTATACTGTGCAGAGCTCAGGCTTTAGAAAGGAAGAAAGGGGATACAGAAGTATTTGTGTTACATCAAATTTTGATGTTTTTTCCTGTGTTTCTGTTGTGAAATCTTTCTTAAGGGTTGCAACTTAAGAACTTGTTTTTGAGTGCATTGATAATTGACAACAAAGAAAACCATAAAAATAAGAGGAGGAAATAGCACATTGCAGATGCTTCTCAGGAAATCCTGCAGTATACCCATGTTGTGGAGAAGAATCTACTCCACTTATTACTATCCTCAAGGTTCCCTGGGCTGCTGATCCCAGAAAAGTGATAGACATAGTAATGGAAATTAGAAGTGACTACATTTGGGACTATTGTTGTGATGCATATAAATCTAGAAGACTTTTCAGCCTAGGGTTAATGAATTTTTTCAATACCATGATTAAAAGATTGTCACCTCAAAGATGTCACAGCAAGAGTGTTAAAAGAATTTCAAAACCATAGTGTTAAAGAACTGAAAACAGTAGAAATTATTATAAAGCAAATTAAGTTTGGTTTCAATGAAAGCAATTTTCTGTGATTCTTTTACAGTAAATGTACATGCAATAATCAATCTTGCTTTATTTCATTTAGTAACACTATTTTCCCAATACTATCTTTTAAAAACTAGTAGTAATGCCAAACAGTTTCATGGAATCACCAATATACCAAAACAGGCAAATTTTTACAAGTATTTCTGATTGATGCTGCATAATAAAGCATTACTAATTTTGAGGGGGTTTTTTCCCACAGCAGGATCTATGAGATTTCAGAAGAATTACTCTAAATTCATCTTTAAATCCAAATGTTTATGTGTCACTTAAATGCACATATTCTCAATAGAAGATAAAGAAAAGGGGGGAGTGGAAGGATAATGACCTTAGGGTTATAGACAACATTTAAGTTCATTTAAATCATTGGCTCCTGTTTATTTTCCTTTGTGACTGTGGGCTCTATCAGATCTCATCACATCCACACCTGCATCTTCTGGGTTTGTTGACTTTCCACCCCATGACTGCATTCAATAAACATTACTCAAAGTGAATAGCAGCAGAGTTGAAGTGGTGGAGAAAACCGGTAAGAGGAAATCCAAATGTTATGGTTAAAACTTCATCCGAAAACTATAAAGTTTCATGATCTTAATTTTGAGATATTTAAAATGTTATATTAACTTCACAATAAAAAATAAATGCAATGAAGAGAGCACTTTGGGTGGCTTTTTAAAAAGCAATCACTGCTAGTTTAAATTATAAAATAAAGGACTACCATGTTTTATTCATCCCAGTTATGATGCTGAAATCTATCATCATGTTATTTCTTATCATTTTTTGGAAACATCTTTTTTTTAATTCTTTATAGGTTTAGATCTGTAGAATGACTTCAAATAATTGGTCAGATTAATGTAATTATCTCTCACACACACAGTAGAAGGGGCTTCTGTAGACCTTAAGTTTTTGCACTACTGTTAGAAAGCTTTTCTGGGGAAGAAATGGATGTCAAGCCAGCAAGAATCTATGAGGTGATGTTAATCAGCACTAGTAGAAAGTCTGAGCATTCTGGGTGAAGAAATGACACATTTTATAGCAGACCAATCTCTGTTTTCATAGATAGTATTAAAGCCAAGCTTCAGACACCATTGCATTACCAGCCTTGTGCTGTTCTGAAACAGAGAGCATAAAGAAAACTAGGGCTGCTAATAGTTCAGTACCTAACACAGTCCCTGGCATGCATTTGACAATCAGTGGATACTTGTAGAATTTAACTGGAGCCCAACTGTATAAAATTATCACATGTAGAAGATTAGAAAAGGAGTAAAATATCATACAACAGGAAAAGTGGTATCAATCACTTTAATTAGTACTCCCATTTATCAATGGGAAATTAAGGTAGCAAACAAAATAAATACCACTGAGTTCATATTTACAAGTTCCTCAATGCCAAAACGCACTTACTTTTCAAGATTACAGACTCATTGAATCTCAGAGTGGGAATAGGACATGGTTTTGAGCAGCCTTGTGAAGTATACTTTTTAAATAATCCCCAGACTCCCTTAAACATGTTGAGATAGAGACTATTCCACTTCTGGGTCAGCCCACACAGTTTCTCAATGACTAAACATTTTAATGTTATTGTGTCAAGTCTGTGTTCTAATACGTTCTACCCATGGACCTTATACTGCTATCAAACATGAAATGTAAAAAGTGAAGTATTTTTATACTTGATTTTTCAAATACACAAAAAGCTTTATTATTTTAGTTCAATGGACTAAAAATTGAATTCTTAATATATGTTAGACACTGTTAAGTGCTAGAATCTTAGAAAAAGGAGGATAATGATCCACTGTTCCCCTCAACTTTGCTTTTTAAAAATATGCACCAAAGAGTCATTTGTGTTTTACATTGATCAAAGAACTAGGTATTGTAACAGAAAATGCACTCCTGCCCAGACAGTATACTTCAGCTTCTCAGCTGCCCAGGTAATAGTTCCTGTTCCAATTTCAGATGCTTCTGTTAGAAATAGTTGGTCATTGTGATGCATAGCTGGTCACTGTGATGCACACTTTATACATCAATCCTCAATTTGTAAGCCATTATGCATCTGTATTTCCTGCTTGCTTATCCCATATAAGCTTTACACCAACAGAGACCAGGGTCTGATATTCTGGGAATGATCTTTATCAGTAACCATCAATATAAACAAATCCACCTCCATATCCTGGGTGATGTTTTGGCATTTCTGTTTGTGGTTAACTCTGGTGCATCAATCAAGAAGAACAACTGTTCTGATCTCTTTGGTCTCCAATTGTGGCCATCACAGATAAAGCAAGGACCTCTCCAGGTCCTAATGGGATGGTGCACCCTTGAGATTTTTTGAGTCCCTTTGAAGGTCTGGAGGAAAATTCCTGACTCCCCACTCAACAGGCTCACATCAGACCCCAAAGTGAGGAGAACATAATCTGCCTGTCTGTCTGCCTGCCTGCCTGATTCTGGTAAGACCCACAGGAGCACCCTAATTAGTCTGTCAGTCTTGCTCAGTTTGAACAGAATAGGAGCTCAACCAACACTTAGTAGTTAAGGCAACCCTCAAGGGAAGAGAGGTTGGATTGTTTAACCTCATATGCCTACTGCAGTTCCATGCTGATCGACATATGGCATAAGGGAGGCCTTACACCCTCCTTAGCTGTGTTGCAGCTAAATCCCCACTTGGCACAGCCAAACAAGCATCTAAATGGTCTCTTTCTGATGGGCACACACCCTTTGTCTGCTAAGCCATTGTTCAAGGGTACATGACACACATATTGAAAGGCAGAAATAGGAACTAATTAGTTAAAACCCACAGACCCTTATTGCAGGTAAAAAGCCTTTTATAGGGTTAAAAAAACAAAATCACTCCTCTTGTCTCAAAGAAAAAAAGGCCAGCCAATTAAACTGGTTCTAGGTAGCTACTGTCTGCATTTGGCCACAACAACTCTCCCTCCAGTGCCTTCTGCTTACATGAGGATGGTGTCATCTAACGCCCACACAAGATGACTCTCAACAATTCCAAGCTCCTCATTTTGACTGAAGAAAACTTGGATGAATGATGTGAACTCTGTCAGGCCTGAATAGATAGGGCAGACTGAGTTCTATCAAATTGAGCCCCTGAGAACCTGTGGTCATTGCAAAAGTTGAAGACAAACCTGTGACTTGCCTCGTAGATAATGGAACGGAATTCTCTATTGAAAAGTTACCATGACCAGGACAACTGGGACTCTTGTCTCTCACCCCTTCTGCTAGGCACAAACTTACAGCCTGGGGAGAACATCACCTTTGAAAACTCTCCTCCCAGAGATATAAACTAGAGATTTGCCTTTGGGCCTGGCCATAAACTCTGTGGTTGCCGTCCACACTCTTATCGGAGGTTCTAGATTTAAAAGATGCCTTCCTCTGCTTGCAAATTGCTCCCATAAGCCCTTTCAACTAGGAAAATCCTGAAGCAAAAGACCAGCTTACTTGGACTCAATTGCCATAAGGGGTTAAAAACTCTCCTACTATTTTTAGGGGAGGCTGTCATTACAGATTTGGCTCTGAATATACCTCTCCTATCTGTAAAGCCAGTTCAAGATCTCCTAGCTGCCAGTGCCACTAGGATTGCCTTCTCTATATGTGGCCTCAGTCTTCTGCCACTCGCAGCCTGTTGGTACACCTGTCTGGACCTAAAAAATGCCTTCTTCTGCCTTCAGTTGGCGCCTATCTGCCAACTCCTCTTCACAAAGACCTCAGTTCTGGATTTAAAGTTTAACTGACCTGGATTCAGCCTCCCAGAGGTTCAAAAATTTGTTTCCTCTTTAAAAAGCACTTCTGATTGATGATAGCTCCAAGCTTCCTGTTGGAAAGGCACAAAAGCTCTGCTACAATATCTGGCAGAAACTGGTTACAAGAAAGAAACTACAAATTCCTTAGAGTTGCTGGCGTCTATAAAATCTAGATCCTTGAGTTCACAAAAGCAATGATGTTTACTCAGGCTGTCAGCCCCTGGGAGCACTCAGTGGCCTACCTTTGTAAATACTTAGATCTGGTCACTAAGATCTGCCTCTCCCTTTGCCTATAAGCTCACCTTACACTGAGGCCTAACTTTCCAGGTGCCACATGCTGTACTGAAATGAATTATTCTAAAAAGGGACCCCCTGATAGATGCTTATGAGTGGAAGTAGCTCTGTTAGAAATAAAGTCCAACAGGCTAGTTATGCTGTGGTCATTTTGAACAAAACTACTTTGGCCAAAACTTTGGCCAAAACTTTCTGTCAGGAATGATCTGCACAGCAAACTACTTCTGTTTGGAAACCTGTCACCAATGATGCAAAATAATCCAGTCTAGGAGCCTAAACCCACTTCAGGAATCCAATTAACTGAACCATCATCCCCAACCACCAGATCTGCCCCCACCATACGTTCTGCAAGCTCAAGTCACTATGCTGGCACTCATACCCCTACATCCAACTCAGACCTCAGTGTCTGTGTCATCAGCCCTGACTTCACATTCTCCACTGGTGCTGAGAAGGCAGTAAAAGTTTTTAATGTTCTTCTGTAAAACATAATCCTTAGATATGACCTACCTCTGATCATTGGCAATGACCAAGGGCCTGCATATGTAGCAGAGGTAACTCAAAAACTAGATTGAATAAAAACTCGGTACAGCATACAGCCACAAAGCTCTAGAAAAGTTTTTAAAAACCAACTTATAACCAGTTAAAACACCAGCTATATCTGTAGACATTCCTGTAGACACACATATAATCCAGGTACATATTAACTAACTCCGTCAGTTTCCTAAATCCAGCCTTAGATCTGCTGGAGAATTTATCGGGACAGCTCCGCTGAAGCTCGTTCTGAAGAGAATGCTGACCAGGCCGTGTACGGCTTAAGCCTAAGACGTCTTTCACAAGATCACTCCATGCCTCTTCCCCTTGATTTTTGTGTGTTTTCAGGCTATTTACCCCAGTCCTTGTCTCCCCACCCACTGCTAGCTGTAATTTTTGCCTTAAACTCTATAAATGGTTGCCTCAAGAGAACAGAACAATCAATTAAACTCTGGACCAAGATTTGATGATCATCCAAGACACACTAGACATTATCCTGGATCAGATTAACTCCCTCACTACTTTGCCAGAGTAATGCTACAGAATAGAGAGGACTGAATTATGTCTCTTCCTAAAAATAATTTAGGAAAAAATCTCTGTAATAAGATAATCTTGGCAAACTTGGCAGGGCCCACCTTAGGATCACTGATAACCTTGATGTGTTTGCTTCCGGTTGGGTCTTGCCTCAGAAGATTAAATGTAATATGCCCAGCAAAAGTATTTGCCAGGGAAACTAAAAGAGGGAAGAATGTAACAGCAAATCCCTCCCCCAAGCCAGTATACTTCAGTGTCTTAGTTGCCCAGGTTACCAGTTACTTGTTTCAGTTCTGGTTACATCTATGTCTTAGAAATGGCTGGTCACTGTGATACATAGCTGGTCACTATGGTGCACATTGTATAAACCAATCAATCCCCAGTGGACAAACCAGTATGCTTCTGCACTTTCTGACTGTTTATCCCATATAAGCCCTAGACTACCAGAGATCAGGCCTGATATTCTGGGAATGATCCTGATCAGTGCCCATCAACATAAACAAATCCACCTCCAAATGCTGGGTATCAGTTAGGTGGTTCTGGTTGCTCTTGTAATGTAAGACCTGAAACTTTGAAACTTCAGCAGTGCTCATATTATTGGTGTTTAGCCACTATCAGTTCTTAGTGTACTTGTACAAAATATAAAATTCTCAATGTATCTGTGTCATTTCTCTAGTCACTATTCAGTATAGTCTACCTTGGGTTATTAATAACATGACAACAAAACAGTGTGTATCTATTCATATGTACCATCTTCCTCAATGATTTCAGTAGTATCTCTATATACAAACTCATAAGATGGTAATATATCATTTATTTAAAATGCAGTCTTGTCAGTGTTTTAAAATTCTAAAATAAGGGAAGAAGAAGTAACGAATATAATGACTTACCTCATGTGCTCATGTCACCATTAAATGTGGAAAGATTAGAAATAATATATACATATAATACCAAGGAATTTTATAAACTATGGTAAATCAATTCATTGGAATATGATATAGCCAAAACAAAGATAATTACAAGTGTTTTCCTTGGAAATATATTTAAGTGCTACTATATTTAAAATATGCATAATGGGGCTGGGGATTTAGCTTAGTGGTATAAGTGCTTGCCTAGAAAACATGAAGTTATGAATTCAATTTCCAATACACAAAAAAAATACACAATTCTTGTGTGCACATATACACTAAAAGATCAGGTAGTGTTTTTTATCTCAATGTAGAATTCTAGTTGATTTTTATTTTGGTTTTCTGTATTTTCTCTTTTCTACTTATCATAAATTTATATTGCTATTGCCATAAGACAAGAAGTTTGTATGAAAAGTCACATTGGAAAATATTTTAGCCTTCACAGTATTTTATAGGAGGGAACAGCAAGCAATATAATTTCTAAACCATGGGGAGCTAATCTACTGCAACATGCTAGGTTTATCAACAAGCTTCAAGGTTAAGAAAGCATCCATGTCTTACAGAAATATTATTTCCTTAGAGGCACACGCAGATGCAACATAATCCAGGGTCTTTATTGGGGGAGAAGAGAATGATTACAACAGGAAAGCAGGTTAATGCTACATCATGAATCAAGGAACCAAAGGGGGAAAAATAGTTTCTTACAACTGCAACTGTAGCCACATAGTCAAGACATGGGAAATTCTGTGGGCTATACTTTCTTTCTGAGATTTAGAAACAGAACAACTTTTCAGTAGTTTTTTGTGTTGATAACAACTGCCTTACCTTGAGCCAGTGCCCTTAACCCTCTGGTGTCCAGAGTTCCTGGTTGTAGAATATTTAAGATGATGCTTCTCTGGCTCTGAAATTCTATAGTGTTATAATTTAAAGGAATCCAGTTACTAATAATTGAACATCTATTATGTGTAAGGTATTGTGTTATGTGCTTTGGAAGGTACAAAGTTTACTGACATTTAGAGTGTGATAGGAGATGCAGATAAACAGATCACATATAGTTGAAGAAAGCAAAATGAAAAGATCTCCAGCGTAGTCCACGTCCAAGGACCTGAGAGTTGAAGCAGTCATCTGAAACCGTTTTTTTCTCTTTAGCAATTTTTAGTTATTTGGTCATCTAGCTCTGTAAAGTATGAACAAATCCCTTTTGAAAATGCCAACTAAAACCAGAATAAATCAATAAAAATTAGAATCTATTTTGCAGCAAACATTAATGAAATTTATTCCGGTAAAATAGAATAAAACGAGAAATTCAGACTAAGAAGAGTAAGATCTGAGGATTCATGCAAAGTCAATTATAAAATATGAGCATTATGTGATTTGAATGAGCCCTAGTTTCACTTTTAAGTGTTTAAAGAAACATTGCGTGTAAGTCTACAACACCAACCACAACTGTCTGGTTTCATGCTTTCCACTCCAGAATTCCAGGTTTTATATGATAGTTATTACTATCTGATAAAAATTTCATTCTACCAGCATTTTCACAATATTTGCATTTAAGTTGTATTACAGATTTTACACAGGCGGGGGTCACGGCATTACAGAATCACACATGTGACTATGACTATTGGGAAGTCAGGGGAAGATAGGGATAACACTTGCTGATAGTGGCATAAGACTACTCTGTCTTCTCCCATCCAGACCCATGGCATTCTCAACTCCGTGTCATAATCTGAAGAATTAACCAGAGGTTTTGACTGAGGAGAACCTAATTTTTTTCTCCTTTTTCCTCTTTATCTCTTACTCTGCGTTTAACATTTTGTATTTTTGAACAAGAAACAAGTCCTTCTTGCAAATTGGTGCCGAGCATGGGCTGCTGAGGGGACAAGATGCTAATCTTTTCCCATGAGTCAGCGCCATTTGCAGACTGTGAGGGAAGAGAACAAGAAGTCAGCAAGAAGCAAGCCCTCTCTGTGAATTGGCGCCATGGGTGGACAGCTGGGGGAGAGCCAGGTGCCAGCCCGTTCTGGCATGTGGGCTGGGAAACAAGAAGAGCCAAATGCCACCCCACCCCCACCCCACAATAAGCAACTGGCTGATCCAGAGAAACACAAGCTACAATTATACCTATTGAGGTAAAATACGATTTAATGCTTGTAGTGTTTAGTGTTTCGCTGTCTTTGCAGATTTAAAGCTAGAAGTTTGATCATCTATTCAAAGGACAACAGCATGCAATGTAGCATATTTGGGGGATCTCCTTCTGAAGGTGTTAATTCCCTATTATCTTGTTTTGAAGTCCTGTATTTTTCATTGTTTTGTTGGGTTGGGTTTTATTCTGTTTTGTTTTGTTTGATTTTATTATAGCTCGATGGCATGTGTAGCTGTTTCAAAGATAACCTATTATGATAGCCATTTTGGATTTACTATTATCTTGTTTTGAAGTTCATTTTTGCATTTTTTTATTGATTCTATTCTGTTCTGTTTTGTTTGATTTTTACTATATTGGAAGGTATTTGAAGACAAGAGACATTAGGGTAACCATTGTTGATTTTCCACTCTTTTGAAGTCTCGTGTCAGTTACACTGGTTTGTTTTGGTTGGCTTTATCTGTTCATTTTGCTTGGTTTTATTCTCTTTAAAATAAGGATAAAAAATAAAAATATTTTCCATTTTCAATGATACTCTGCCTCCTTAACAGTACACAATTTATGTGTTACTTCTGTTTTAACATGCTATGTTTTAGTAGTTTGTAAGTGGTGCATAGGTAAAGAAAGAAATTTGTTTTAGAATAATCACACTCTCTTTCCTGTCCTTCCATGATTTTCATTTATATTTCAGGACACATGTCTGATGTGTATTCTTATAAAGAAACTAATCCTATTGGATCCTGGCTCCATCCTCCTGTCCACACCTGTTGTAGTTTGTATTTATGCACGTGAGTATCAGGATAATTTTAAGTAGTAAATTTAAGGCTATAGCTTTTGGTATATCAATTTTCCCCAGAACATTTGAGTCCCCAGAATAGAAGCTAAAGAAACTGGAGTTCTCTGGCTTCTTCAACCTCTTCCATCCATCTCCTTCTTCAAACTTCTGTGAGACCTACCAATGCTTTTACAATGTCTTTAACTTCTTAATATAAAACTATTTTAAACATGCAGACTGAAAGCAATAAGGTAATGGTCATCCATATACTCATTATTCAACTTTGATAATTAACAAGATCTACCATTGTTATATTATCTGTATCTTTACCCATTCCGTATCTTTCCTTTCAACTAATTTTCTCATCATTTTAAATTGTCAATGTTTATAATATTTGCATTCCTCTACCAGTATTTTTTACTGACATTATAATTCTAACAAACAAAGTAAATAAGTTTAATATTTTTATCTTTAGTGGATTATTTTCAAATAAATATATAATTTCTCTTAGATTCTTTGCAATTTTGAAGTAGTCCACTAATTGACACACCATCATTGTTCTCATAAAGATAATGCTAATTAATAGGCAGGTTGGACTGCTACAGTTAGAATTTTAATATGCAGTGGAAGATGCTTAAGAAAGAAAAAATTATGTCAAACTGTATTGGTCAACTGACATTACTATGAAAAAAACAAATAATCATAGACTGGGTACTTAAAAAAACAGAAATTTATTTTCGCATAATTCTGGATGTTGTCAAGTCCAAGATCAAGGTTTAGCAGGGTTTCGTCTGGTAAAGATTCTCTTCCATGCATGCAGACAGTTACCTTCTCACTGTGTCCTTACAGCAGGAAGAGAATGTGTAAGCTCTCTGATGTGTCATCTTATAAAGAAACTAATCCCACTGGATCCTAGCTCCCACCTCCCGTCTACATCTGTTATAGTTTACATGTAGGTGTCCACTCACAGCCTCATGCACTCATAGGTGGGGCTTTTGGGAGATGATTGGGTTGCAGGTGTGTGACGCTGAACACTGGGTTATGGGTTTAGGGCTGGATGTGATGTGAGGAGTACACCCTGATGGGAAGAGGTGGGTCATTGTGAGTGTGACCTGGAAGGGTGTATTTATCCTTCTTCCTCCCTTGATGTCTCTGTTCCCACTGCTATGTCATGAAATGTTTTCCCCCGGCCATGCCCCCTGCCATGAACTGTGTCTCCTCTGTGATGCCCCTCTCTACCAAACTACCCTGCCTTGGAACCAGTTGATTAGAGACTGAAACTTCTACGAACTATAAACCAAAATAAATCTCTCCTCCTTTAATCTGTAGGTGTTGGATATTTTGTCCCAGCACCAAGTAAGTAACTAAGGCAGCTTCAGACATAATACCTCTCACATTCTTCATATTGAGATTTAAGACTTTAGCATATGAATTTTGGAGGAACCCAAATATTCAGTCCATAACAGAGAACAATTAGATCTAATATTTTCCCCACATAATCCACTGGTATTTGGGGTTTTTTCCCATAATTATGTATCTTTGCAAAACAATTGCATATGCTGTTTGTTTACCTTGTGATTAATTTAAGCACACTCTCCTACTTTCCTGACAAGTCACAACAGCCAGCATTAATCTATAAATCTTAGAAATATCCAGCACCATTGCGAATATCTAAATATGATATGAATATGTAAAAATGGATTTCTTAGGAGGAAAATGAGAACCAGGGCAAGGAAGAAGCTTTACTGACCTGGCTTAGGGAGGAGGGGTTGGCATAGGTCTTCTATGGGCTGTTGTCACTTGCACCCTTCTCTGTCTTGGACTCTCATGTTACCCTTTAGCTTTTGCAAATGTGCTGCAGTAAGTTATCCCATGTTTGCAATGGTCTTTTGATGTGTCAACCTAGCTGGGCTATCATCCCCAGTTTTTCAACCAAACACTAATCTGGATATAAAGGAGTTTTGTAGGTATAGTGAAAGCCCAGAGCCAGTTGCCTTTAAGTAAGGGAGAATATCACCTGAGATACTCTGTAGTGAAGTTTGGATACTGGGGCAGTAAACTGTCCTATCAACTCCATAGGAACAAGCCTCAGAGCCAGAGGAGGGAAAGACCATTCATTTTAAGACTGAGCTGGAGAAAAACATTCTTCCTGCAGGGGCAACTGGAGCGTGAGAAAACCTGGGTTTAAGCCTGAAATCATCTCTGCTAATAAAAATAGACTGAAATCACTTCTACTGTTGAAAACAGTAGCAGGTATTGTCCCTTTCCAGAGGAGGCTTTTCAAATTAATTAGAATCTTTGCCTGCACACAGAAGCCTCTAAACACTCCAAACTTGGGAGTTCTAGAGATCACCATATTTCTAAACTTAACCTTGGAATTTAAGAGATAGAATCAATTAGGCAGAACAGAAAAGCAGTGTTAACTGGTACTACCTCATTTAGGCTCTAAAGCAAAGCACATCATGTTCTGGATACAAAGAAACAGCATTCCACAAACCTCAGCCTCCTTCTTATGCACAAACTCATAGAGGTAATAAAACCCTCCTTCAATAGACCCTAAAATGAAGATTTCCAGTAGCATATCCTATTCCTATACCCCTATATTTCTGATTGACTTTGCTGGAAATAATATTCTTATCTGTTGTTTAAAGATGCAAATCATTTCACTTTCTGCCCTGGTAAAGAGTCTCCAGCTTTTCATTGCTCAGTAAGCATCATTTATTCCAAACAAGTGATGATTGCCATGATCGTGCAATAAATTTTTGACAAACAAACATAGGACTTCCCAAGTCAACAACAGAGTCAGAAATAGACTGTAAAACTGCTGATCTATTGTTCTGTGGTCTGCTAGCTCAAGGGATCTTTCTTTTAATACTTCTCTATGTAATTAAGTGTTCAATTCTTCAATCATGTAATTTTCCCCTGTTTGTAACTTTTTTGCTGATGACCAAGGGCATTAACTCCTTCCTTTGTTAGCCAGTTGGAGTCTTGGGGAAAAAAACCTCAAAGAGAAATTCTATAACCCTGAGAATTTACCAGAAAAATGTAACATACCAGACTTCTATTGGCTAATGATAGAAATAGTTACCCAGCAGATCTGAAACTGAAGATGGCTCTCTAATCTCAATGATACATCAAATACAAAAGGTACATTTCCAAATTCCTAGAAATATCACATTTCCTGATGGTGGTCCACTACTTTCTCTTCCCTGGAGATTGTTTTTCTCCATACCTAAAAATGAGTTTGCTTTTCCCTTGAGGACTTCATAAAATTTTAGTATTATTGCACAATGAGAAAAAAAATACTTCAGAGGAGAGGTTGAGAAGAACAATACATCAGGTCACATGAAATCCCTCAGCAGACAATGTAAACTTCCAGAGATGGAGGTATACAAAAATTCTTATTTTCTAAGCTCTCTTCTAGTGGAATACAGCTTAATCTCCAAGTTGGAGAACTTTCAAAAGTGTACTGTGATCATGCCAGAGGAGGCTGCAAATTCAGCTAAAGTAAACTAATCCAATGGTAACAGGTAACTACACTGGAGATGAATCAGAAGATAAACAGTTATGTGAAATTATGCTTTTGCTAGTGGTCTCAATATGGTGATTTTGTCTAAGATAGACTGTTAAACATAAGAAGTTTTCAGAGTGGATTGCCATGGGAAAGACTTTTTTTTTGGTATCTCACATTAAAATGTCTTCACCTGTTGAGCACTGCACACTGCACAAATCTCTCTCTATCTCCCTCACAAAATACGTGCATAGAAGTGATGGGTGTTGCAGGGGTTAAACCTCACTCTGATCAGCCACAAGAGAACTTCTGTTTCCTGCTGGACCTCTTTGTCTTCCTTACCTATCTTCCTTGAAAAGCGGAGAAGTGATTAGATCTTTTAAATTGTCTACTGCTATCGTGGTATAGCCTTATTACTCAAATAGAGCAGGAACCTAACAATTGTAATAAAGCAAAGTTTTTTCCTTTTGCCTATACAAAAGAAATAGTTCCAAGAAAATGTGGCCATTTGACACTACACCTGGAAAATGGATGGCAATGTAAAGTACCCATTTTTAAAGTATCTAACAATTGTGAAAGTATTGTTAGTTATTAAACTATCAATTATTACTTAAGAAATTTAATAGATTTCTTTGAACATTTATTCCCAGTTAAATGAAGATTAATTATTTTAAAGGTTAAAGACATTATTCTCATACAAATGTAAAATGAGCTTGTCATGATTTTACTGAACCCATTAATTAGTGAAGAAAAGGTAGCTGTTAAAACAAAAACAAAGGAAATTCAAAATCACACACATGTACGTGTCATTACAAATTCAGAAATGAATTTACTAATAGATGCAAACCTAGTCTGTAGGTATCTCAATCAAAGTTTATTTGCATTTTTATTAACAGTAATCATTGGTATTGCATTAGTTTTTTATAATTTATAGTGCCAGCCATGGTAGTATATGCATGTAATCCCAGTAGTACATTGGATGACTAAGGTAGGAGGATTACAAATTTAAGTCTAGCCAGGGCAATTTAGTAAGACCTCATCCCAGAATAAAAAAAAAGGGTCTGGGGATGTGGCTCAGTGTGAAGGCACTGAGTTCAATCCCTAGTAGTACAAAAACACACAATACAATTTATGGAACTGTAAAATAAGTTACACAATGAAAGATACAGATGGCCCAGATGATGGTAGTTTATTGTGTCCCAGCGCCAAGTGAGAGTGAATGCAATGGAAAATATGAAGGCAACTGAAGACAATAATCAGGTATAGGAGCTGCAACCAAACATTTTGTGATTTGCAAGAGATTGGTTGTTGAGAATGGAAGCTTTTTCTAGGTTTCAAACACTTCTTTTAGTGAGTCATAAGGAAATGTGTTTACCAGTCAAACCAGAAAGTAAAGCACATCCCATATAATTCCTCACACCTTGCAAGCATGACATGAGGAGACTTAAGAGAAAGAAAAAGTAGACATGTGCTGCAACTGGCTGAGGTCCTTGGTACCTACCCGTAAGAGTTAACCTTAGCAATGGCAAGGGAAGCCCTGCAGTAGAGCTCTTGACAGGATTCTGAAGGCGAGCAGCTTGCTTCTCACCTGGAATCACGGGCAGAAAGAGACAGCATTCCCACATGGTTGTAACACAGAACCATGGCAGCCTGGACTGCTTAGGGTGAGAGAAGGCACAATATAAAAACTTCCATGCACTTGTCCTAACCCTGACCTGGAGCACATCCCCTGTGTGCATTCCCACACACGGAGCTGGGGTGCTTGGCACGCGGAGGAGAGCAGGTGGTACAAGGTGCCCAAACTGTGGTCACTAGCAACAAGGGATGCTGGTCCTGCCCGAGGACCGCTATAGACAGGCACAGCAGCTGCCGATCGTGCTAGACAGAGGCCAGAACCACAGGTCACATGGTACAAGACATCTTGACAGCAGAGGGCAGTTGTGACAATGAGAGTAGTAAGGGACAAATCCTTAGGAAAAAAGAAAGCACAAGTCTGACTTTTCCATTGAGCGTCTGACTTCTGAATTACTTGCCATAAGCACCTGCGCTCCACACCCCGTGACTAACTCATCCTGCAGGGGACAGCTTCAAGACATGATGGTGAGCTAGGGATTTAGCTCAGTGGTTTAAGTGCTTGCCTTGAAAGTATGAGGTCATGAGTTTGATCCCCGGTATCAAAAAAAAGAAAAGAAAAGAAAGAAAGACATGATGGTGACACGGTATCAGGAGGCACCATGTTGACATTTTGTAAGAACACTCTAACATAAGTCCACACTTCACATACTCGTCAGCATTTTATAAGGGTCTCCACTGGAAGCATTCTCAGCTTCCTTCTTAGAAGTAGTCATTTATAAAAGCATGTTTTCCTTGTGTTTCATCAGATTCTGGCGAGATCCACAAGGGAAAGATTTATGTCTTATGTATCTTCTTATATATAACAGGTGGTCAGTGCATGTTTATTATTTCTTTCTGAATTAAAACTTCAGTATAAAATAAAAGTACTGCTTACTTCGCAAAAGTTTCATAGCTAAAAGAGTATTATAGATCTGTAATATCTGTTCTATCACATGCTTTCTAAAGGCAACCCCAATAAAGTGTGTGTGTGTGTGTGTATTTATATATATTTATATATATATGAACCTACATGTATAATAGTGATATGACACATCTTGGTAATTTCTGTATGGGACCTGCGTGCCTTTACCATGCATGCCACTTTCTTGTGGACTGTTGGAATATGAAGCAGCAGTGACCTACTGTTGGGACACCCTAAGGTCCCTGTACACTGCTCTTTTGTCATGAAGCTGAGCACACTGAGGTTGCTGCCAGTCAGCCATTATACATGAAACTTCCGTTGAGCTGTCAAAGTAATTTTTCATGTGTGGCTGGATCATTTTTTTCCCTGACATGTTAAAATTAATTCAGGACCCATCCTTGCATAAAGTCGCTGAATTGTTTTTTCCAATAGACATTACCTTTTACTTAACTGTCTTGTTTGTACCTGCCAGAAAGTTGCAGTGTCTGGCATACAGAGGTGCAAGCTGCAAAGACTACATAAGCACATGCATCGCAGCAGTGCAGACTGACTACTTAGCCCAGGCCACTGCTGATGCAAAGGCAAAGTCCATAAGTAACTTAGAAGAGAAGGTCCCGCCAAACCCATCAAAAGGGCGTGGCTGTGAAATTGCAAATCATAGACAGAGTGCTGTCCCTCCCCTGATAATGCTGTTCCATTCTTGGGGACTGTGGCCTCATTTTTGATTCTGCAAGCTGACTCAACACCCTCTGCTCCATCTGCTGACATTGGTTGTTCCTCTTTTCAACTATTGTCCATAATACTTGACTGCGTCCTGCTCCCAACGACTTTTCTCCTACCTGCTGAAGGAGGTCTCAGGCTGTAAAGGTGAGTACTATTTGGGTTTCCCTTTCACTACCTTTCTGGATCCTAATGAGATGTCTAAACCTGATAGCCTCTTTTATCTTAGCTTGCTTATTGCCTGCTTTAAAACACAAACCAAGAGAAGACTGCATACACCATAATGTCACCTCTCCCTTACGAATTCTAATGCCTACAATTTTAATGACAGCTCTTAGACACTCATTCAAGAATGTACAAACATGTGCCTTGCCAAATAGCCTCAGATTTGCCGTGTTGTGCTAGACTATTTTGAACTCCCATTCATGCATTTTTAAAATTTCAGATGGCTAAAGTATAAAGTTTTATGACTACTGCAAAATTTTGAGCCTTTGAGCTTTGGGGTCTTTGTTGTTTTAAATGACAACAACTTCAATTTAAAATGCACAATAGAGATAATAGTTAAACAGCATTCAAAACCAATTTAGTAAACTATAAGACCACATTACAATTACCACAGCATATTCTTATTTCAGATTCTATTACAAAAGATGGCTACCATGCCTAGGGAGGTCAGCTGGCCTCCGGCTCTCAAAACAGAGTTCCAGGCCAGCTGCAAGAAGAAAATTCACTGGTTGCAACCAGAGAGATGCAGATGGTTTATATCATACCTATCATCTAAATTATTAAAGTGAAAATGTTTAAAAGAGCACATGGCCTTTATAAAGACTATGTTGTAGATGGAGTCCAAATTGTTTTGCAATATAATCATAATGGCTTATGTCATTTTCTAAAAATTTTTTCTTTTGAAACTAAATTACTGTTTGATGCTTCCCAAAGTTGATTTGTGGGTAAGGGTCTAGTCTGAAATCTGCTTTTATTTTTGAGTGATAGTAACATGAAAGAAACATAGTTTTACCTCTTTTGCCTTTTTTTTTTCTTTCAAATTACTTAAATACATCTAAGCCATAGAATGTCAGGCAGTCTTAGGTAGGGTTCAATGAAAAAAGCAAATTGAAAAATGTTATCCAAAATTTAATGAAGTAATTTGAAAATGCCAGACTACTTATAAGAAATGGAAGGTTGTATTGGCTAGAACAATGAAGATCTTGGTCTAGTTCACTTCACCAAATAAAAAAAAACATGTCACCACATTTACAAATGCAAAAGATACAAATGCAAAAGCAATCCATCAAACTAGATAACTGGTCAATTTGAACTTCAAAAAATTAAACAATTGATTGAAATGGTTGCTGGACAGTTGTTCTATCAACGTCTGCTTGGCTTTGTGTCCAATAGGTCAGGAATGGAGTATAAAAGACAACAAGAGAGTAATCAGTGACTGATTCATGTAACATATGTGACACTGAATTCCAATTATTCCTTTTGAGAAGTAGGGACTCAATAGAGCTTCTAGTTAAGAGAATACCATCCCCTTCTCAAAAAAAAGGGCCATGGGATTCATTTTATGTCAGTTATCTACCATTGCATAATAGATTTGCAAATAAATAAAATTATAAAAAATAAACAATTGTGGTTAATACATTTTCAAAGCTGTTCTCTATTCTTTTAGCATTATTTATGATCTTCTACACAACAGAGTTTAATCTTTTTCCCCATTAGAATCATTTAAAGTCTCATGTTTATAATCCTGGACTTAAATCTTCCTCCAAAGCAAAATATGAACCTTTTAAATGTGACTGAGCTGAGCACAGATTATCTCCAGGATGTAAGTTGGAAGTATTTTGGTTTGGCTCTATCTTAATCTTTTAATTGTAGATGGTTTTTTCTTTCTCTTAAAAATGAAGTAAAATGAACAAGTGATTATATAAGCCTCTCACAAAAGATACTTTACCCTCATATTATTGGCATACATATCTTAGACATCAATCTACTAGAAAGCACAATTAGTTTTACCAAAATTTATTTAGCTTAATAAACCACGTTCAATTTATTGAAGCAGACTACTGTATTTAAGCTGAATATATACAAAATTAAGGCAATATGTAAATTAGAATTTTGTTACCAATGTTTACACAGCTGCAGTAGACACACAGAGAATATATTCTTAATCACAAATAATTTTTGATTTATTCATTTTTGCCTAAACTATTGGTTCCCAAAGAGTTTTAGTCAAAGTAGATAGTATGATAATGAAGCAAAATTTTCCAACTAAAGATCAAACTGTGATTCCATTTGAAAAATTATCAATTGAAATAGAAGACAACCACTTAGCAGAGAGTGGTAGAATGCAAGCTGGATTTTTTTCCATATCCTTGTGCTCTTTTGACATCATTCATTAATAAAGAACTTGTAAAGGACCAGACCGACCAAGTGTTGGATGCCGAGAATACAAAGTTAAATAAGGCATCATCTCTACTTCCAGGACTTATTTTGATACTGAAAGAAGCAAGGGTAAATGGGAAAATAAATTCAACTAAATGGGTAAATTACCATTTAGGTAACCTATTACCTAACTGAGAAGTTAGGAACCTAGGACTTGGTGAGCAAAAGAAAATAAAGAAAACTACCTGCTATTTTTCTAACTCTTTTATTTTGTACATGGTAGCCATAGTAGTCTTCAGAATGCAAATTCTATTGTAAAATCACTAACATGCTTATTAAAATTATTTTATAGTTTGCCATTGTTTTGAGGAAAAGAAAGCTTCTTGGCTTAGAAGATCACCCAGTTCTGTGGTTCCCTATCTCTCTGTTCACTTTGGTTTCTTCTTAACAGCTACAGTGAGATATAATTTACATATCAAAAATTTATTTACATACAAAAAATTTATTTTTCACCTCTTTGAAGTGTACAACTCAAAACATGTTAGTGTATCAACAGGCTTATCGGCAACTATCAACAACTATCAGCAAACTCTAACTTCAGAGCACTTCCGGCACTCTAAGAGGTAACTTCATGTCCATTTCGCCATCCCTCATTGCCACCCCAGCCTGGAGCAAGCAATAGTCTACTTTCTATCTTTATAGAGTTTTTTTCTGGGTATTTTTTACAACTATTTAATGTCTGCTTTTTTGTGACAAGCTTATTTTGGTGAAGATGAAAATATTAATACTCTCTATCGATATTTTTCATGCTCAATAGTCCATTCATTTGAAATTCTTACATACTGTAGCACAAATCTAGTGATACTCATTCATTGTTCTATTAGAATGAGGTTGCGTATTTTGGATTTGCCACATTTTGTTTACATATTCTTCAACTGAAGGACATTTGGGTTGTTTCCACTTTGGGGTACTATGAATAATCGCACTATGAATATTTACATACAAGTTTTGTGTGGACATACACTGCCACTACTTCTGGATGGGCACTTAGAAGTAGAATTTCTTTTTTTTTTTTTTAATTTCTTTTTTTTTTTTTTTTTTTTTTTTTTTT
>PVJX010001156.1:0-76399 GCA_004027295.1 Dolichotis patagonum | reverse complement strand
ACAGTAATATCAAACATAACACAATAGTATAAAGCCATGCATAGAGTGAAAGAATTACAGCGCTTTCTGAACCGAATAACAGAAAATGATCAATGGGTATTATAATATCTCATTTTTGATAAAAAAGAAAAAAATTGTTTGAACTATCACACATATTCAGAAGTCCTACCATGCTTTTTCTGTTCTACCACCATTGGTTCTATCTGCCACATTGTGTCTCATTGGAACTTGAACATGCATGATAGTTCAGGAGACGCTCTTGCTTCTGGTTTCCCCACCCTGGGGTGGCCGCGGCTTGCCAGACCACAGTCACCTACCAGGGCAGCAGGCTGCTTACTGGTTGGCTCGGCCCCCTAAGTCCCAGAGAAGTAGAATTTCTAAAATAAAAGGAAAAAAAGCACAAAAAAGGAAACAAAAAAGAAGTGGAATTCCTGGGCCATAATACCAGTTTTTGTTTAACATTTTCCATAAAAATTTTTCTGAAGTAGCTCTACAGTCTTATATTACGACCAGCAATGTATAAATGTTCTAATTTCTCCACATTTTTGTCAACACTTGCTATTGTTTGCCTATTGCAACCATATGAAATGGTACCTTGTTGTGGTTTTTGTTTGCATTTCTCTGGTAACTAATGATGCTTAACAGTTACGGTATGTTTATCAGATATTTTTATATATTTTTGTGGAGAAATGTCTATTCAAACATTTTGATCATTTTTCTTAGGTTATGTCGTTTTACTATTGACTTACAAGAATTCTTTATGTATCTATTCTAGGTACAGATATATGATTTGCAAATGTTGTCTCCATATCATTCTGATTATAACTTTCAGGGGACATAATTGAATACAAATAAAGAAACAAGAATACTTGTGCTATTCTTGACTTACTACTTCTTCAATGTTCATTCACTAAACAGTGCAATTTATAAATGGCAAACAACATTTTTTTAAACATGGGAACAAGTATCCTGCAGTAATCCTATAAGGAATATTGTTTCACCATGAAAGTTGAGCTCTGATAGCAGAACTCTGCACAAACTACATTCTTCAAAGAATATTAGCAAATGGCTGTCTGTAGACTCACTGAGTATTACGTGTTTTTGCTGCTTTTCTAGTCTCATAAAAAACACTTTTGTGAATTTCACAGCTGCTGTTAAAAATTGTGCTTGCATTGTTTTTAATCTTTTCAGTTTACACTCTAGTAAAAATCTTTCAGGTTTACTTTCCTAAATTGAATTTTGTGGCTCAGTGCAAAGATTTATTTATGTTTTAGCTGTTTCTATTGGCATTTTAAGGAGGTTCCTAACATAAAATAAACTCACACACTGATAAGTTCAGAGTCCAGCAAAATTTTAAAACCACATGTTCCCAATGTAAAAAGGAGAACTCTAAAATTTACAAATCCAAGCTAAATTAAGATGAAGCAAGAAATGCTTCAAAAATGTCTCCGTGGTCAAGAGGTTGAGTCTCTGTGAACTGGTATACAGTTTTCCCTGAAAACTAAATTACCAAACTAAACCATCTTTCAGATTTGACAACTAATTTCAGTGATGTGTAAAAGAGACTCTGAAACAATGTTTGTAATGAAATTGATTTGTTTCATTTCGATTTGTATTGATCTTGACCTGAATTATTCCTTCAGTTTTTATTTAAGATAAATATCTGAAGATCGGCGCAGGTGGTATTTTAAATGAAATGTATTAGAGATTGGATTTGAGTAATTAGTTAATTATTACATATTTTCTAGGCCTGTCAGTTCATAAACTGTAGGCTCACACTGTTACAGTATGGTAAAAATAAGTCTGTGTTGATATCTTCATAGTGAGTTAAAATTACTATCTTTTGTCTTAACATTGTTGAAAAATGGTTCTTTATTTGCTATCTTTACAGAAAGCTTGTCTCGTGCTTTACAACTCAAAGGCAAGATGTGCATTTTCTATTCTGGCCACTTGAGGGAATCAGACTTTAGAAATTGTAAGCAATTCAGGTCTTTACTTCAAAAGACGGGGGAATAAACATTTATTTGTTCCCAAATGTTTCTTATTGTCACCTAGACATCAAAAAGATCACAGAGCCTAAGTTCTGAGATAAATTACTCTTTATATACTTTATATCCAGGTGGAAAAGAAGAATTGCTGAATGAATGGGAGTCCTGGGAGGTACTAAGTGAGGTCCCCACATACAATTTATGATCAGCACTCATGGACTTCAGAATGATTAATACCATCAATTCTCACTGGAATAAGAGCTATTTTAGCCCAGGAGAGGACTGTATATTACTGTTTATAGAAGCAGATAACATCAAAGTAACCCATGGCTTGTGTTAAGCAAATACAAAATTCTGGGTCAGTGCAAATTAATCCTAAAGGAGTAACGGAAAGTTCTTAATGACTGGGAGATCTATACATTATCACTTTTCATTCAAGTGGAGGAAAATGGTAGAACTATTAATGAGATTTGCAAATGGCTCCCTTTACTGCATTGTGCTAACAGCTGCACGACAACACATTCTCCAATAAAGAGGCTTATTATCTCTACATCTGTACTTTGTTAATGAAGTGTAGAAGTCTATGCAATTTTAAAATTACATTCAGGAGCATCTGAACCATTTTAAGGTTAAATTTCATAACAAAAATGCAGCACATCACATTATACTTTATATATTCTTGCACTATAAGTGGCTGTGTATATGGATGGATTAAAGACTCTTATCTACATTATGTAAAACAGATGTACTTCAAGGATATATCATAAAGGAATTTTTTTCTCAAATGATGTTTTTCGGTAGATAATTATATTTTCCTCTGTTTTCAGGAAGATTATAAATTTATAAACAAAAGAAAACTAGAGAGAGAGATTAATTTTATTTAAATCCTTAATGTATATATTTTTAAAAATTAAAATATTTAGAACAATTTAAAAAACTTTGCTAAGGTTCTTCAGCAAACAATATCTTTCTGTATAGTTGGTATCTGTTTTAACAGTTTTGATCAAAAAATCATTTATTGACCCACTTAGAGTCATATATTCATCCTAGTATTTTCCAATGAGTTACAAAATGCCAACTGATAGACAAACATAGTAGCAAACTTAAATGTACTAAATTCACCAGTACATTATCTACCTAAATTAAAGTATATAAAGTAATCTTTCCTTTTGTTTTCCTACTACTTTAAGTCTTCCATTGGTTTAAAAAAGTTAAGAATGCAATTGGTAGTTGGGAATTTAGCTCAGCGGCATAAGGACCTGCCTTGCAAGTGTGCAGTTGTGAGTTCGATGCCCGGTACCAAAACAAACACACAAACAAAAAGAATGCAACTGGTTTGAGTTTCATATCACTTTACTTGTTTAGATTTTGGTAAATATTGAAATAATCAAGAGCCTGAATGATTACTTATCACTCAATCCAATCTTTAATTCATTAAGTTAATTTTACTTTGTAAAGCACTCATAAAAAATAAATTAGTAAAATGAATCTGGAGTAGAAATATATTACTTAAATATTTAAAAATTATTTCACCTAAATCAGTGGCTTGAATTCAGATTCCTAAGATTGTCATTTGGTCATAGGTTTTATTGTATAATTTAGGGCAAAATGATTCTCTTACTCCAAATGATACCAAAAGAAATTATATTATCCTGCTGAAAGCCTTATATGACATTTTTATTATTCAGTGTTTACTGATTTGTGTTTGTTTCCGACAAGCCACGTAAAATTAGGACCCACTTTGTTCTGCCTTGTAATGAAATTGTCCAGACTTAACCACCCCTGACTTGAGCGTTCAAACAGTAGTTTCTAAACTTTAACCACTCGTGCCTAACATGGTGGCATACCATCAGAGTCAGGACTATAAGCCAGTTTTGATGCGATTCTCCAGTTGTAAAATGTAAAGAAATTCATCATGCTAAAATTTTGCAGCTCTTTTCTCCTACAGACCATATTTTTAGGCTCACCATACAAATCCTTAGAGATACTTCTGATGACTGGTGAACAGTAAATCAACTTAGACAACCAATTTAATTCTTTCTGTGACCTATTTTTAACAAGCCATTGTTATTATGTTCTTGGTACATCATTTTACATTTCTAAGCTAGTTCACTCTTTAAACAATATTTGACTTCTTCCATAGATGGCATGAAGGAAAGATGGTTCCTGCAGCAGTTGACAACCTGAATCCCAAAGGCCCAAAGTCAAGGCTAAGACAGAATCCAAGGTCAAATAAGTCAGTGTGCTCTGGGAACTGTATTTAGGGACTATGCCACCCTTTTTATAGTCCAGTTGCCCAAATAAGTCACACAGTTTTAATGAAGCTAGTTTTAGAGTCTCCATTTAGGTCACAGATTATGTCAAACTATCTGTAAACATTTATTGGGATTCTGATCTGGCTGTGATTGTTATTGATGGAAATTCATGATCAAAGAGATGCCACAGATTTAGTAATTAATATACTGAACTTCAATGGTGATTTTTTTGTGTGTCTATTGATAGTTAATGTGCACGCAAGAAGAAATTAATTTCCATGTTGACTTACTTGTTTAAAATAAACCTTGTAACACTTGTATGTATATACATATTTGCCCGTTATGTAAGTTTCTAAATCAAAACCTTTAAGAACACTATCTATACTTTGTAATTGTGACATGATAGCTATTTGAATTTTTCCTAAGGGATTTTTCCATTTTTCTTCACTCATAATGAGAATCTCATATTTCCCTACCATTTTTAAGGAACAATAAAAACATCGCTTCCTGAATGGAAATAACGTAGGATGTCAGTAAGCCATCTATCAAGAGTTTATTCTGCCCCTGCTTAGAACTTTCAGCTATCACTTTCCTGGATTTCTACCAGTCATTTTAATGTGTACTAGCCACTTGGGCTACCCTAACACTTGAGGGTTTATAGGTACTGTAAATCTATTAAGCCCCAATTTGCACATAATAAAATGAAACAGCAAGTAGTTAAATGAAAGGCTTGATTCTGAGCTGCAGAACCTTTTCCAGGAAAAGTCATTGAAAAGGCTTCTGCTACTGCTGCCTGCCTTTGAGAAATTCAATCATGCTGATTGAGGAAACCTGGAGAGAGTTGGCTGTTCCTTCCTCCAGTTTATAATTGCCCTGTAGACCATTTAATCATCTGTAGATGAAACAAAGCTGGTGCTGTAGAGGGCCGGAAGCAAAGGCATGTGCTTATCAATTGCTTCCTACCCACCCTGCAGACCCAACACCCATCTCAGAGCATTCTGCCATCAGGCAGGGAAGCTGCCGGCAGACTGGATCTTCCGGTTGTCAGTCCGGTAGACTTCCTGAATGCTTTCATTTTATTACAGTAAAGCACACATCAGCCAAGTTTTTAAGTGCTAAGTTCAAGGCATAGAAAGGAGTCTTTCTCCTTGCTGAGGAATGCAGATGGGCACAGATATACAAGGAAGACAAGAACTTGCAGAATACTGAGTTGACAAGAAGAAATAAAGACATCTTGGCATTGACTAAGCAAAACAAAATACTCATCTTCTTCTGCATGACCACTTACAAGTAAATTTCAATATAAACATGACATATACAATGCTACAAATATCATGTCTAATATAAACAACCAATGAGGTAGTTACATGTGCATATTCTAGCAAATCAAAGGTAAAGCTGAGAATTTTGTTAGTAGTGGGTTTCACTGAACAGTGTTGGTGGGTAATCCTGATTAAAAAAATCTGGTCAGAAACCGCATGCCCAGTTTTATTAAGTAAGAAAGAGAAGACAAGCTGGCAATAGAGCCAATGAGAAGCAGAAAACCTGATACATTATACTAATTAACTTGGAATATTAGCCTCCTTTAGAGTCATGAAATGTATTTCTTCCCAAATAAAAGCAACGTGATCAACAGTGTAAGCCCCATAAGCAACTTTGTGGAGCTGTGGTCCACCACCATACTTAACTTTAAGAGTGAATTTGGACAAATATTGTGTTTATAAAGGAATTCCCTAAAGAGTAGTTTCATTGTTTGGAATTGTCCATAGGATTATTACAAAACAATCTTCTGTGTTTTTCTTTTTTAAGCTTTTCTTGTCAGATGGAATTTTTTAAGGAATTTTAATTCTCAAAAACAGTCACTCCTGGCCAATGTGTACCAATTAAGTTCTATTCATTGAATCAACAGTTTTCTGTTACCTGTTCCTTCAGGTAGAACAGAGGCTGATAGCCCTGCCCTTTCCCAGGCTTCTGTGCAGGGACCTTTGCTGCCTGCAAACAGTAGGGACACCTGTTTTCTGAGCAAGGAAGGCCAGCATCTGAAATCTTAGGGATGGGGCTGCTATTGAAAAAGAGGTGCTTGATAAGGCAGCCACTGTGATAGGCAGCGGAAATTTGATAATGAAAGGAGATGCCTAATAGATTAATCTGGTGTGATTTGCCAAAACACAGGGTTTTCTGGAAGATTATCCACACTCGCAATAGGAAGCTCTTTGTTTGTGAAAGTCCCCACTTATCTTTGTATTCTTTATCTCAATAAGAAACATAATGGTTTACTTGTTTACATGCATGGCAGATATATTCAGAGCTGGGCTGTGGGGTTGTGAACTCCCTTTTATTTGAAATGTTTCCAGCATGCAGGTTATTAGCTAAGGGGGAACAAGCAGTTGGACACATATAAAATTTAAATCTGCTTTGCTTAGATTGGCAGAAACGACTGTTATTTCATCCACTGGGAAAAGGTTTTATTTCCTGCTCAAATACTTTTGGAGGAGAGTTGCAAGTTTATTTGATATATATATCAAAGATATATATACATCAAATAGATATATATATATCTACAAAAATAGACTTGCTACTCTCAGCTAGTCATTTTGTGCAGATTTTAATAAATTTATGTTCGTCATCTTTATGTTTTGTTCAACTTACCATAGTATGACTTAAGCCTTCGCATGATTTGTATCACCTATGTGTCTCTAGTCTAGCTCTTGATGTATCTTGAACAGTACTGCTTTGATTTCAGTGTTTGATTTTTAAATAATTCACACATCTAGCAGGACAGGTCTACATTGTAGTCCTATTCTAAAATAAAAATAAAATAAAATAAAATAAAAAGTCCTATTCTAAAATCTATTGTAGTCCTATTCTAAAATAAAAATAAAATAAAAAATATTCCCAGGCTTGAACACTACTTCATTAAAGTGACCTATTCTTTTTTTTTTTTTTTAAGGTAATCTTCTGTATGGACAGAACTCTTTTTGTTGTTGTTGTTCTCATACAAAATGAAGTTTTCCAGGGGAAATAAAGATATGTACAATGCTTACAGATACATGATTCTACATGCCATGTGCCTAATGTTTCCATGCTGGGGATTGAATAATTGTAGCATGGACCTTTAATAAGAATAGTTAACATTTCTTGACTGATTGTAATATGGCAGGCACTGAATGGAAAACTTTTGAGGTCATTGTTTTGTGTAATCCTTAAAGCAACTTCATAACCCTCACAAGACGAGAAAATGAATATGTAAAGTTTTAATTAATTGCCTCTGGTTACACATCTAACAATGAGAAAAATTATGGCCTGACTGCCCATAGTATGTGTGCAGAGGTAATTATTTTTATGGAAGTAGGTGAGGAAGGAATTACATGGAATACTCTACACTACTAGTGTTTCTGTGGCTATATGAGACTCTAGGACATTTGAATGACCTTTGTCACTGGCTGTCATGACATTACACATGCAAGCAGGAGAGAAGAAGATATAGAAAGCTATAAAGGAAAAATGGAGGTGGAAATCTGATAATCCCATCAAAAGAGAACACATCTCAAAAGAATTGTCTGTCTAGACCTTCTGATGGCTACAAACAAAAGTTACTGGCTCATGCTGCTGAAAATATACCCAGAGCTGGGGAAAATTACTGCCAGGTAACACATGGCACCATATGAAAAATGGCATTGTGCCTTCTGCAAACCAGTTTTAAAAGTTGAAAGCCCTGGAAATTTAGTCTTTACCTTAGTGGGGTTTGGTTTTTTTTTCATATTTTACAGATGGTTGAGGCACATATGGCTTTTCTGTCTTTCTTTTCCAGGTAATCCAAATTGTGTCTGTTTTTGTTGAAAAATAATTTTTCAATGAAATATAACTTTATGGGATAAAGCTATACTAAATAATGTGAAATTTCAGTCCAGGAATCTAATTGGAGCTTGTGATTTCACAGTTTTCGTGTTTTAAAAGATATTAACTGATTAAAATATTTGCATCATAGTAATGTAGTATATGTTCTCATTTGTTTAACATTCTGTATGTGTGTGCGTGTGTTTACTCTGAGGCAATATTTTATATATATATATATATATATATATATATGCATGTATTCTCACTTATTTGGAATTATAGATTATGTATCTATATACACATATACATATATACATATATACATATATACATATATTGTGCTTTAATTTGAATGATTTTGATCAATTCAGGAGCAGTTTTGGTTTTTCTTGTTTCTCTTCTGTAGCAGCACATATTTTTAGTCAGTTTATTGATTTAAGGAATATACCCCCTCCCAATTACATTTCTCAATGGAAATGTATGACTGCGTGACCAGACCTAAAAGCCATGGTATTTCCTTTTCATAGATGTTAAAACACCATGAATAAGCAGGATTCCTCACCATAAAGCACCTTCATGGTTAATTAAATCTCTGCCCAGAGACACATAGAAGACCTTGTGTCTCTGTAATATAGAATGGTGTCCCAGGGATCAACTCAGGAATAAAATTGCTTGTTGGGTTTGGAATGTTTTCACTAGAAACTGACTGCTCTAAATAACTTATTTTTCCTTGACTACAATTATTCATTTCAATAGAATTATTTTACTTTCAGAGCAGAAGTGGTCATTTACCTTCCAAAATATCTTAATAATAAAGAATTCCACACACATAAAAACTAACTTCAGTAGTTACATTAAATTTCTGCTGCTTCATATTTATTGAAATGTTTGAATCACACTATGGTCTTCATTTTATAAACCTTCTTTTATTCATTTTAGTAGTAAGCACAAGCCACATAAGATAGGGATGTCTTTGTGCCTAGAAGTTTCAAAATTTTTTTCTAAGGCAAAAGTTTACATGAGAGAGCCTATTAATTTTTCCATTTTTTCTTTGTTTACATGACTAAAATATTTATTTTTCCTCAGCATTGATATGTATTCTCAACACTAATTAATTAATTAATTGCTAATTAACTCTCACTATTAATATGCAGCACTACTATTCTGATAACTCCTTCTAATATCAAGAATGATGGACTAGGTCTCTCCTCAGAAAGAGTACTCTGTGAAGCATGGTCAGTGGATGATGATTCTCTCACTCAAGAACAGGAAGCCAATCAAACCACATAAGAAATTCTCAATAGCTTTCCCAGAAAGACAACTCTATGTTGTTGACAGCAACATCTACATGCCAACTGTTTCTCAAAGTCACCCTCTCCCTTGGACATATCTTCTCTATCATCACCCTTGTCCAGTTTGATATCATTTTTCACTGGAACCCCAGTGGCTATGTACCTTGCTACCATCTGGCCTCTTCCAACCCATCTTCTACCTTTCAACAAGAGGAAACCAGTATAAAATTGTGAATCTGAATATGTAACTTTACTCAAAACCCTTGAAGGCTTCTAGTTGCCTTCAGGATAAAATTGGACTTCTATAACATGGTAGGACCCCGTGTGGCCCTTTCTCAAAGATTCTTCCACTGCTTCTGAGCACTCCAGGGATACCAGCCTCCTTTTAGCACAGAATTTACATATACTACTCTATTAGCCTGGAAGGCTCTTCTTTCTTCTTTCATTGTCCTTAAAGAAGCTTCCTTTAACTCCCTTGAATCAATACATTCTTCTTATAAGTCCAAATGACCCAGGCAATCTCTCTCCTGCAGTGAGATGAATAGCAGCCTCATATCGATTTATTGCCTCTTCCCTATAGAGGTAAACCCTAAGGGACTGCACCGGGACACGTCAGATGTTTCCCCTGTTGCATTGACAGGTTGGCACTCACTAAATATTTTTGAATGAATTAATTAATGGATAAAAACAGCATGCTGAACCTTGCTGTATATTTGAGGTAAGCCTAAGGACACTAAATAACCTCTGCTGGCACCTTATTGCAGTATCAAGAATGACAGCTCTCTTCTCACAAGTGGTCCTTTCTGAAAGGCGGTCAACAGATGGTGAACTGAATAGAGCTGGCATCCTTATTGCATGCCAGCAGAGAATTTATAATCCCTACCCTCAATGTTTGGGTCATGCAGGTTTCCCCACCTTTCTTGGAGATGCATCCATTGCTCTCAGCCTCAGATCCCCAATATATATGCAACATACTCTCCAAATATGTGAATATTGATATTGTGCTTACAGGTTAATAAATATAGGAAATTGCTTTTGAAATCGTGTATCCCCATATCTTGCTAATTCAACAAATTTTATTTATACTATATCCCTTGAGATAAATTTAAGGCTCAGGTATTGTGAACTTTTGCCCTTCAAAATTAGTTTACTGATAATTCAGTGAAAGTAAGAGAATGAGTCCTGACTCCAAAAACCCTTCCAACCGGTACCACTGACAATGCTGTCATCTGGGAAAATGAGACCTGGATCCCATGCAGGGGCATGAATTACTCACCCAGTGCTACTAAGAGACATGGTAAAGCAAAGGAGCATGGTAAAGCCTATTCCACTGTCATTTCAACCAGTGATCTGCTGTGATAACTTGTCAAGAGTTAGAGTTCATTTCTATTCTAGAAATTCATGATATCCCAGCTCTTGTGTTTGAAGGAAAAACCCTCAGGGTGCTTCCTATTTGACGAAGGAGATCTGATGCACAGAGATAGGGAAGATCTTCCTTGTAACAAGTGCTGAAGAATTGAAAAAATTCTTCACAGAGGAAATTACACCCTAATAAAATCTTGCAGAGAAGTTTCACGAGGTGGAGGTAGAGTCCGGGATGTAGAACATCTCAAGCAGAGGAGACAGCTTGGTCCAGAGCAGGAAGGTGTGAGACTGCAAGAGAAAACCAGAGAGCTTCTCCCCACATAACAATTTATTTTTTGCATTTGCTACAAAATGCCTTCTTAATGATATAAAACATGATCACAAGTGGTTCCCCTGTATTACATCTTTTCCCTATTCAATAAACTAACTGATAAGTGGGCAACCTCAGTGGGCCTGGTGCCCTACTCTCTCTGATCAGTAGTTGGGGGGGGTCATCTAAGGACGCTAGAAGCACCCGTAGTAACCATGTGAAATGAGGGGGAGAGGTTCCCGACAAAGAGTAAAAATTGTCATCAAGCATTTTCAAGAAAGGCCACTAGAAGGAAACTTATCTGAAGCTTTTTTCCTTGAAGTCTAAGCAATCACTATTCTATGGTATTTATATTGTTCCTTCAAGGTTACTTTAGTTCAGCCCATTAGCAACTTAGATAGTGAATAATGATCCTAAAATGAACAACCCGGTGAAACTAAACTGGAAAAAAATTGGTTTGCTGGAGAACCTCATTAATTGTGAGCTTGGTAAGTAAAGCTTATAGATATAACTGATAGAACCTCACCCAGGAGCTGAAAACGGTGTGTGTAGCAGGTCCAAGTATCAGAGCCTCACAGTGTTTTTGGACAGCTCTATTGTTTGTAGACCTTTACCTTGATCTTGGAGCATGGTGCCTTGTTGACGCCAGAATCTGTCTGCCAAGCTCCCAAAAGACTGGCTGGATTGCACAGTTTCCCTGTGTTAGTGCAGTGGAGAAACCTTTCTGTGTTTTTTTAAAAACCCAATTTCACAGTGACTGTGCTGAAGTAGAGAGAGGCAGAAGGAAGCTGCTAGTCAAAAAGAACTGTAGTTTTTTCATAGAAAATAACAAATCATTCTGGTAAACCCCGGAGCTGATTCACATTTTATTGACCTAACAAAGATATCCAGAGAGAAACTTCTTTATTTTGATCAGTTCTGAGCTGTGATCCTAAAAACTCATCAGTGACTTGAAGACAGAAAACAAACCCAGCTGTTCTGTTCATTCCTACTACATGCACATCAGTTAACAAGGACGGTTAGAACACTAGTAAACTACAAAGCAACAATCACTAAATATTTTTTCCTTAAGAACAAACAAATTTGATGAGGATTCTAGCCTAAACCACAACCAAAGAAACAAAGAAAATCCATGCCAATGCACAGAGCCCAAAGGAGAAAGATACATTGTTCTTCTTGCTTTTGGGAAAACACCCTTCATAGTGATAAATGATATGTTGGTAAGGGGAGCGCATAGTATTCTTTACCGCTGCTCCCTAATCCATCCTTATAGCCCTGTAAAATGGATCGGAGGTAAAGAGAGGGAAAGGTACAAATTTAATGTTAACTTAGTTTTTACGGACTTCCCCTTTGTTGTTTAAATGGTGTTTTCTAAGTGTTTTCCCCCAGTAGTTCCACTTGTTACCTCATTTGGAGCCCCAGTATATGAAACACAAACTTGTGGAGCTGCAATGGCTGTAATGGAGACAAAGGGACCAGAGCTCACTGAAAATCCCGGAGTTAAATTACTCTTAATTGGAGTATATGGACATATATCACCACAGCCATGTTCAGACACTTGAAGGAAAGATCTGGAGCCATTTTCCAGCTGCTTCTGCCTGATATCTGTGGTATCCGAGCCGCCATCATACACTCATGACAATGGAATTCAGAGATAGAGGCTAACGGAGGGAGACAGAAATGGAGTGGACCATCTCAGAAGTAGCTTATTCAATTTCCCACATTGTAAAAGCAGGTCAAATTTGTAGGAAAGCAGATTTTTTTGTGTCTGTCTCACTCCTAAAAATGTACAAAATGACTGCTGCTATATAAATAGCCAGGCTTGTACTTGATCACTCTTTAGGAAAATCTATCCTTGTGCCAAAGAAAGAAGAAAGGGAAGAAGGGGCTTAAAGTCCCATTCTCATTCTCCTGGTGGCTTAAACAGCGCAGGATCTCTGTAGTTCCTGTCAACAAAAATAAAGGCACAAAGACAGGATGAAGCTACAAACTAACAAGATTTACCAGATTTGTGGCTCAGTTTGCTCCTTGATGGTTTGTTATATATAAACTCTAATAATATAAACATGATCAACAAAAAGCCTTACAAGAATTATTTCCTGCTCGTTTTGGAACACCGTGGTCCAGCAAAACTGTAGAACTTTGGAGAACAGGGATTTAGTTTAGTGGTATAAACGCCTACCTGGCAAACTTGACATTGTGAGTTTGATACCCCATATTAAAAAAAAAAATGGAAAACTTTGAATCTCAATTCTATTGCACTTTGAATTTAAATTCAAATCAATATGTACTTTTTTAGGTATGTTGCATATTAAACATACCTTACCAGAAGTCTTTGTTCTTCCACCCAAGCACTTTCTTTCCCTCATTTGTCCGCACATCCTCCCATAATTTACGTTAAATCTCATGATTCACCCTTAATCATATCCACATTAACAAATTTTGCCAGCACTATGCCCAAATATGTATTCTTAATCGGATCACTCTTAGTATGACAAATGCTCATTTGCCTGAACATCCTCTTTTGTACGGCTTTCCTGTTGCCTATTTTCCATTCTCAGGGGAAAGAGTGATCTCAAAGTCTAAATCAGATTATATCACTACGATAAAACCCCAAGACAGCCTATTACACCAATGATAACATTCCAAACCATTCACCATGCTCGAAATTTCTTAATAATCTAGCTAATCATGACTGATTATTCCTATCTTCTACGCTCAGCCCCACCTGGCCGTAACCACACAGGTCTCCTTTATGTTCCTCATTCTTATACTCCTTCCCAATCTGGGCCTTGGCAGTGCTTGTCCTTTACCTAAAAAGTTCTATCATTCCTTCTTGCACACTTGTTCCCTCCACACCATCTCATATATACTTCCTCGGAGGGTATGTTCTTGACCAAACAAGCTGAACTAACCTGTCCACTCATATATTCACTGTGTCATTTACCTCTCTTTTTTTTTAAATTTTGGTCACTAAAACTGATCACTAAAATACTAAATTTAATTTTGATCACTTAAAATTACACATACATTTTTATTTTTGTATCTATGATGTTTGTTTCTATACTAAAATGTAAACTTTTGTGTTCAGGAATTTTTGTCTTGTAGTACATACTACTTCCAGTAAATAGAATTATGTTCCTGACATAGCAGATACTCAATGAATGAAGCTTTTTCCCACCTGGAGATCAGTATTACAAGCCTGATATATACGTTATCATAACAGTAATTAATAAGAAGACAATGGCTTGGAGTGTGAGCTCTAACATCGAACCCCTGGGATCAAACTTAAATTCATCATTTATTGGCTGAGAAACCTAGAGAAGTCAGATCTCAATTTCATTCTCTATGAAAAATAAAAATGATATATATCAGAGATGCATGCAGTTCACTAGAACAATGTGTATTCCTCATAAAACATGTAATAAATATTAGGTATTATTATCATATTACTTCACTTTATCCTCGCAACCAATAACAGTTATTATCTACATATTATATCATAGGAAAAACCTTAGCTGGGTAGAGTAAGTTCACCATGTCACAGAAAGAGATGCTGCTAGTCATAAAATCTTTCACACTCCACTGTGCTTTTTTAAGTTTCCCTGGCTATTGTTAGGATTCTCAAAATTCCCAGGTAATCACCTGGATTTCTCTGAGGCCCTTAAACTTGGTAAATACAAATCTGAACCTGTTATCTTTTTTCCAGAGCCCATTTTTTCCAATATTCTCTCACCCAAATAGAGGCAGTATGATCTCACCACTCAAGCTAGAGAGCTAGAAATCTGGCACATTCTTAAGGGTTCTGCTTTCTCTTCCTTACCTGTGCCCTACGGGCAGTGCCTATGCCTTCACCCCCTCTCATTTCTACTGTCATAAAGGCTTCTCTCACCATTCTCTACACAGCCACCACAGAGCCCCCTGGATGAGAATTTTTTCATGATGCCAAGTTTATGTGAATGGAGGACTTTTGACCCCAGCTTGGAGCTTTGCCCTCATCTCCCATCACATCCTACTCCAAATGCAATGTGTTCCGAGACTAAATTTCATGAGCTTTCTAAATATGCCTTCTATGTCGCAGCTCTATACTTTGGCATGTGTACAACATCTTTGAGGTGCTCTTCTCTTCTACTCCACCACATTTTTCTCTTTCTATATACACAGTTAACTAAGGCAGATTTAAGCATTACACTTCACTCAGGCATCACTTCCTCCAGGGTGTGTCCCCTAACTCTGAGGGCCATGGTAGCTGACTTCACTAGGTTGTTCCACAATACTTTGATGGTTTCATTTGTGTAGGTGTGTGTGCTTGCATGTACATCCCATTACAATTATTCTTTTCACTCAGTTGCAATTTTCTAAGGATAATAACAGTATATTTTTCATCTTTGTGCTGCTAGTTCCTATAACTGTTACTGGAACCACAGTAGGATGTTAGTAAGTGTTTTTTAGTTGCATGAATAAATGAGCAAGATATATAGTGAATCACTGTGTACATTATGATACCTCTAAATCTCTACCCCCTTTCTGTGATAGTTCTACCCATACCTGTGATCCGTGGGTTGTCATTTGCAGTCTTCTAAAATGGGTCCTCTAAAATAGTAACAAAGTGAGTGTGGGAATAAGTACAAATATGTTCTTCAGATTATTTGCATACTAAGTCATCACTCACCTGTCTCAGGCTTCTCCCAAGATATGTACACCTGTGAATCTTATCTGCAGTACATTTATTGCAATTTTATAATATATTTTGTCTATGATTCAGCATCCACTGGATCAAAGAAATGCATCTATTCATCTATTTATTTATATAGTGAACACCACCAGGCTTCTGGACAGTTTAGTAGCTGTGTAGACTTTAAGATTACATTTTAGAGGGAATAAAGAAGTCTGATTTATATCTCTTTTTCTCACCAAAATGGAAAATATCTTCTGTAGTTCCCCATAGGGAGACCGGAGAGTGCCTTAGACAAAAGAAGAATTTTCTTTTGCCTTCTTGATACATGCGTACATTATATTGCTCTATCTCTTGCATCTTATTTAGTAACTTCAAGTAAGCTTTTGGTTGAAGAAACACCCAACCCTCCTCCACACCATCCTCCTGTACACATATAAGTAATTTCACACACACACACCCCATCTTTCAACCATGCTGCCCATACGGAATGATCTCTGACTGGTTCGTGATGGGGGTCTTGGGCTGACTAGAGGTTACACTGGGGTAGATAGGTAAGACACCTATGACATAGTGCTCACTGTAAGGGGAAGCTATAGAATGCCAAAGAGAGATGAAAATATATTATTCCATGAACAATCAACATCTTTCTGTTTCATATTTTCCTTAGGGCAACCACTGACTAAAAAAGAAAAGTTTAATGAAGCCAAGTAGCTATTAAAGAATGAAGTTTCTCAACAAAAAGAAATTTTGAGCTACTAAATGTCTATGGATAGGGCCGGGGATATAGTTCAGCGGCACAGCACTTGCTTGGCAAGAGCAAGGTCATGAGTTCGACCCCCAGTACCAAAAAATAATAAATAAATAAGTAAATAAATGAATAAAATAAATATCTATGGATAGAGTAACAAAGAGCATGATTATATGTAAAGATTCTTAGATGAAACGAGCATTAATGAATGGAAGGATGGATAAATGGCTAGATGCACAGATAGATAATGGGTTTATATTTCCTTCCTTTAAAAAACTGATTTTTAATATATTATTTTTACCATAAATTATATCCTTGTGTATCTCATATATCTCTAATACTGTGACAGGTTGAAAATAGTAACTAATCTTTTAATCCAGTTTTTCACTTCCAAACTTATCAATCTTTTACTGTAACCTTTCTCATAGATTTCAGCATAATTTAAGAAATTTGAATATTAAATAATATACTTTTTTAAATATAGGAAATCCAATAGTTTTAAACTTTGTTAATTCCTTGAAATAATATTGCCAAACACTTGGCAGATGTGCAATAAATTTAGAACCATTCCTTTAAACGGTGGAATTGTTATGTTGTACATGCCAATGGTACTTAGAGAGTGCTAGCAAATAACTATAAAACTTTCTTTAATATGCCCCAGCATAATTTAAACATTCCTTTGTGTATTTCTCCTCATTGTTATGAATTCTCTAAAGTCTGATTTTCTGCATCTTGTTATCGTTCTACCATTTTGTACCTGTGAGGTCTTAGATACGTTTTTTAACTTCTGGAAGCAGTTTTTCTTTCATCAACGTGGGCATATAATTGTTATGATTAAAGAAACAATCGTTCATTTAAAGGTTCCAGTAGAGATATATAGTTTTCCCAGGTTGCAAGCTGAAGAAGTATTAACTTCTTCATTAAAAAGTACCTAGAATTTGAAGTTCACCACTCACAACTCACAGACTAGTAACCATCATTAGACACCACAGCAATAAAAACAAGGCTCTTGCGCTATATATGCTTCTTTTACAGACTTCATGGGATTAGTTAGCCCTATGCCTCTAATATCAGCAATAAGCATTTTAGGAATATCTGAAAATATGCCTAACGCAGGTATAAAATAATCCTTTCCACATTCTATGAGATGTCTTAAGGTTGTGGAATTGAATTTCGTCCAAGTAATATAAATCAAAAAGTAATTTAGGAGCAGTCTAGAATGGGTAACATAGAAATACCATATGCAACTAAAAAGTAAATTATGTTTTGCACAGAGTGAGAAAAGCTGCAAAATCCACAATTTGGATTTTCAAACTATTTGAGTAATAATAAGTAGTGTGGAATGCAGTTAATTCTTTGTTGGTACTAGCACCAGAATCTACTGACATATTTTGTGATAGCAATAAAACAAAAATAGAGTAAGAGAAGCAAAATCCAAGAACTAAATTGATTGGACAAAAAATACATGACATACTACAGTTTTACACTTGCATACCTGCAACGTACACATCTCAAGGTTTATATTTGCAATTCTAATAAGCATGAGACCTCACTGGTTTTCTAAATTGAAGATGCCCCTGCTTCCAGTGATAGTTCTTGAAGAGATGAGAGGGGTATTCCAAGCTTTGGCTATCCTGTAGTTAGCATCCCATGGTTCATGTAACTTCAGGCCTAAATATGGCCTTTTAGTTCATAGTTTGGTGTACATGGAATATACAACTCAGCTAACCATTATGAAAGTGAAATAAAAAGGAGAGTAGTCTCATTGTCACTTGAATTCTTATCTTTTCTTTTTAACAGGCCTTTGTAGCATGATGACCGCAAAAGAAAACAGGAGAGGCTTGGACAAAATAGCACAGAAAAGGGAGAAGAAAAGAAAAATCTAGAAACAACAACAAAAGACTCTTTTGGCATTGCTAGCTTGGATCCCTATTTCTGTATATTTTAACTTTTATTCTGTTTATCAATTTCCATCTAAAAAATAATGTGTGTGCCAAATTTTCATCCTATGTAACTCTATGAGGATTCTCTTTGCTTTCTTGGAGTGTAATTCTCCCATGGCATTGAATTAGATGTAAATCTGACCCCTAAGGGAATATTATTTCAGTGTGAGGAGAAACTGCCTTTTATGGTGGTGTGGTATCATTTAAGTGGTTTTTTAAAAATGTAATCTTTAAGCGAGATATAAAATTTATAAGTGGTAATGATATCATTTTAATCATTTGAAGATAATAGGCCCAACATAAAACGAGGGTGTTTTCTTCTTAAGTGGATTTAATCAAATGCAGAATTTGAGTCTCCTTTTAGAAATGCTGTTTTCAAGTAGGCACTTTTCCTGCTGAGTCATTGTGGTTTTCTTGGGAATGATTCCTGAAGGTTGGAATTTGCATGGTTTAATTTTTTTTTCCGCCTTTAAGAGACGTTTTGACCCCTATTCCGATCAGAATTCTCTGGTATACTTACTGTTGTGAGTCCTGAGGCTCAGGACGTGCCAGCAGGTGCAGCTTGCAGGAACATTTGACTTTGGCTCTGCTTGGTGGGTCACTGAGAGCTCTTCTTAGAGGCAGCAGCGAGACCCAAGGCAGTTTGATCTCCAGGGACTCAAATCTGTTCTCCGAAACCCAGTGATACATATCATTGCATGACTCAGATGCAGTATTTTGTACCACTTTGTTTTTGGTTTCGCGAGTACCCGAGGTTGAACCCAAAAGTGTTCTTCCTCTAAACTATGCCCTCAGCCCTTTTTTTGACAGTCTTTCTAACTTCTCCAGACTGGCCTCAAGTTTGAAATCCTCCTGAGTCAGCTTCCCTAGCTGCTGCGAATACAAACATACCACTGTGACCGGCAGACTTCATTTTTATTTTTATTTTTTACAACACTATAAATATCCATGTTAATAAACTAATTCCGTTACTCCAATAGTTGCACACTTTTTCGGTGGCTTGCCAACTAGTAGAGTTTTGGTCTGTTTGGGGGGGCAGGGAGGGCTGTTACTTGTTTTGTTCGTTTTGTTCTTAGAACTCACTTTTTGTCACTAATACTTGTTCTTAGCAGAAACACTACTATTTCCCCAAAAAGAGTACCAAATGGTCCTTAGAAATGTGTGTATTTTTTTAGTTAAATAAAAATTGAATATGAAAACAGAAAGACCTACTGTGAGTGCTATTGCTCAATAAAATCTTTAGACTGTTTGCCTTTTAATGCATACGTCCTTTTCCTCTCTTAAGTTGTAGAGCAGTGCTGTCCAATAGAACTTCTTGTGGTGATGGAAATGTATTAACTCTGTGTTGTCCAGCACAATGACCACTACTCATGTTGGGTACTGAGCCCTTAAAATGTGGCTAATGCAAGAAGGAAATGAATTTTTAACTCTGTAGGTCAATTTAAACTTAAATTTACATAGACAGACCTGATTAGTGACTACGGGATTGGATAATTCTAGATTCTTGAGTTGTATAATTTTGAGTCTATTTTTAGTATATTAACTAGATGTTTACATTTTTTCTGCCATATGCAAATTTTATCGCAAAGTATAAAGCAAAAACTCATCTGAGTTATCTCATTTTTACTTATCACAGGAATCTTTTTTTTCATTTTAAAAACTTGGGCTGGGGATTTAGCTCAGTGATATAAGTGCCTGCCTGGCAAGTGCAAGGTTATGAGTTCAATACCTGGTACCAAAAAAAAATAAAAATACAAAAAGAAAAAGAAAAATTTATCATATAGGTAAAAGTTACTTGACATTTACTTACATAAGAAACACACTTTGGCCGGGGATTTAGCTCAGTGGCTTAAGTGCCTACCTGGCAAGTGCAAGGCCATGAGTTCAATCCCCAGTACCAAAAAAAAAAAAAAAAAAAAACACACTTTGTTAATGAAGATAGATACTAGCCTAACTTGATCTTTCCTTTGGAAAACCTAACTCCTAATTATCATTTTAGTCTCTATAACATAAAAGTACTCTGTCCTCAGGATCCACACTATATGACCATATCAGAATGAATTCTTAAAAGATTTATAGCAACAAACTTCTAAAAGGGACCACAAACAAATCAGTGTTGAATTACAATAAAACACCCATACCTTTCAGATAGATTTTCTGCATGCTTTGTAACTTATTAGACACAATCCAACTTCATTTAGCAAAATTATGGTACAAATATTTATGGTTTAAATTGTGAAATTCTAAATAGGTAAATGATTAAAATACCTGCTTTTAGTCATTTAAATGCTCAAATTTGTGAAAATTTTACATATTAATACTACAAAAACCTGTGAGCTTTTCAACATCAATATTTTCTATAAATACAATTTGAGAGGTTATATGTAGTTTAAAACATTATGCATAACATAAGGTTTATATTAGCCATTCAAAAATAACATTTTCAAATAATCAGTGAAATTTTCAGGCAAATTTTAAAACAAATTAGAAAGGATTTAGTAAGACCACACATGGTCCTGTGGTAATAATGAAATTTTACATAAGAACGCCTACTGATCTAAAAGAAATTCTCCTTAAAAACATCTTTAATTACACTTAGAAAACACCTCAGTATAATAATATAATTATTCTAGCCCTATTAGGTATTTCTATGTTAAAGAAATAAAATAATAAAGTAATAAATATCTATTTGCTTAAATAAAATTGTTTAAAAGAGGAGGGCAAAAATTGCCTTATGACTCTTTCATAGCTGAAATATAGTAGTAATTATAACTAGGGAGCCATAGGAGATGGCCATGTGTATAAGTCCTTTTGATACATTGCTAGATTTCACACTGAAGTTTGCTTGCCCTGATTAAATCAATGTTGATTAATGTTTAAATGTTTCTAAAGAGCTTAAATATGAGAACAAGAGCAGTTTACAAACACTGAACACAGAGCTATGAAGGACTTCTGCCTAGGGCCACTATTGTCAGGGTTTGGCTCTGTGACTCCCCTCTCACTCCCATAAGTCTTTTATTTGCAAAGAACTATTGATGGTATGGAGGATGATACAGAGGAATTCACAAATTCTTTATCAAAATCCTGCAATCATCTAAATATTCTGTGAATTTAAGAAACATACAGCCAAAATTTGTAGCAATATGAAGTATTGCTATACCCATGAACCTACAAAAATCATGCAATTTTAATGGGCCACAGATCACATACGAGACAGTTAATATACAGAAAAAGAAGCCAGAACTATAGATGAACATGGCAGTGATTCTCAAGACATTCAGATGAGAAATTTTATTTCAACACTGTGTTTTGCAATTACTGAATTTAAAATATGTTTTAGGTGCGAAGAAATAGGAAAGGCAGTTTGGAGGTAAAGCTAGTCTCAGGAGAAGAAATGTGATATGTAAACTGAGCATAATGGATGAGAAGAGTTCAAGGAGCCATGAGAGCAAATTCAGGGATGTTGAGAAACCAGTCCAACTTCCCCGAGCTATTCATTAAGTATCCTGACTCTAGAGCTGGAAGCTGAGTAAAGGAATTTTAAGTACTATATGCAACATTACGGATGACTGATCTAGAGTCTTTATAAAATGACTCTAGAGTTCAGTGACTTCTGACAACATTCAGGGAGGAGGTACAGAGGCAATTAACACAGAACTACTGTGTTAAGGAGACTATGCGTGCTGCCATTTGCCATAGTGCTTATGGTGTAACCTTGCAGTGGCCTTTTGTAAAAAACATTGAAGTTCTGTTTTCTGGTTATTGAATTATAGAATCTTGGAGCTAAAAGTCATCTCCTATGTTACTTATTCATCCCAACCCTTTCTTAATATCCCTACTGAAGCCTCAGATTATTCTCATTCCCAAAGAGTTTTGTTAAAGAATTCTTCCTTGTAGATTTGCAAAGTGCATCTATGTTTAACCACTTTCCTATGTTAGTTATGCTCTCTAAACACAGCACACTGAGATCCTTCTTCCCAGGAAATTTTGCCTACTTGTTAAGTCTTATTTCTCCGTTTTGCTTTCATCATTGCTTGTTGTCATGATTTGCAGTCTTCACCATCTTTTTGAGATCTCTCCAGTTAGTCAATGTGCCTTCCAGCACAATCTTCCCGACGCTGTCTGACCTCAGCCAAGTAGAACAGGACTTTGTCTTCCTTGAGAAGAGTCCTATGTTTCCTTCTAAATTTAAATCAAGCTATTTTGTAACTATGTCACTCAGCGAACGCATATTGATCACATAGCTCATAATGTGATGTTAGCTGCAGATATTTTATAGGTAAAATGGTTTCTTTCTGCTGTTTGCTGAGCTTATTTGTTATAAATTAATGCAAAGTTCATAAAGTGTCCTTTCTACATATATTGAAGTAATGATGTAATATTTTTTTCTTTATTCCATTAATGAACAAACCCCACTGATGCATTTTCCAAATGTTAAATCTGCATTGAATCCCTGGAATTTATTCAGTTTAGTCTTAAGGTATTGTCTAATTTATGTATTGTTAGGTTCTGCTTGTATTTCTTTTGATTAAAATTTTTACTTTTATCCTCCTGAGTAATATTGTCCTAAATTATTTTTGTCCTACACCATTGTTGTCCAATTTGAATATTAAGTTATTCTACCTTCACAAAAATTAGTGAGTATTACATCTCTTTTTAATTCTCTAGAAAATAATATGCAGTAATTCTTCCCTACATATTTGTAGAGTTTGCCAATGACCCATCTAGTCTAGGAAGATTTTACGCATTTGAGATTTTCTTTTTTTAAAATTATTGTTCAAATTTCAAAATGACAGAAATGATTTCATCAGTAACTATGAGTCTTTTACTTTTTTGCGTGTTACTTTTTTGAAAATGTCTGGCTTTACTTCCTTATTTCTTATTTTGGATTAAGTTGAAACTCTAACTGCCTGAAGTTAAATACTTAACAAATTTTGTTCTTATGTAAGTGGCTTCCCTTCTCCCTAGTAATGATTTCTGCCTTAAATTTTACAATTCTGTTTTGTCTGATATTAATATAGCTTTATCACTTTTTTACTTGTTGTTAGCATAACAAGGTGTATCTTTTTCTATGTTTTAATTTTTAACTATTTTGTACCTTACATATTATTGGTCACTCTTGAAACAACATATGATTAATTTTTATCTAGTCCAGTATTATCTTTACCTTTTGATTACATAATTTAGTATATTTAATTTTTAATGTAATTACTAAGATGTTTGAGTTTAAGTCTACCATTTAATTATGGTTGTATGTTTTGTTTGTCTGCTCTTATTGTTTCATCCCATTCTTTTCATAGTTTAGGATAATGATTTCTTTTTGTTAAATTTCTTTATTGCTTTGGAAATTCAATCTTTTCTTGATATTGTATTAATTCTTAGCACAGAAATTATAATACGTACCCTTGATCCTTCATAATGTGTTAGACTCTGCTTCTAGACAAAAATGACCAAATTTATCCTCTTACCTGAAACCACCAAAAAAAATAGAAAAAGCACCCAAGAAAAATAATATCTCTCTCAAGACACTGAACACAAGGAACCACAGAACTAGCACACTGATTCTCCAAGAGCAATAAATCAATGAGGTAAGACCTGTGATTGTTGCTTCAACTGGGTGAAAAGAGCCTGTGGCCCAGAGGGAGTGCCACAGGGGAGCCAGATTTTTCAGTTGTATTCCTAAACTTCGAGGAAGGAGCTTAACTATTCTAAACCTTATTTACCTAACAAGAGGGCTTGAAAAAAGTCTGAAAAATCTGAGAAAAATAAATGAGTTTACAATTTTAATCAGAGATAAACGATAGAAGAAGCAGTCGGCAAAGATTAGTAAGGACACAGATAACTTGTACAACAGTGTAAAACAACTTATCTCAGTAGGCATTTACACAACACTGTGTAATTGTCTACAATTGCGACAATTGCTTTTTGCAAGAGAAGAAAGAAAGGAAGGAGGAGAACAGAGTGAGAAAAAAAGAAAAGGAGACTACAAACTAATATCCTTCATGAATACAGTTGCAGAACTTATTTTCAAAATTTTGTCAAATTCAATAAAATATAAAATTACTAATACATTGTAAAAATTATTACCTATTTCAAGGATAAAATATTGATTAACGATTGATCATAATTTTTTTTTTTTTGGCCAGGGATTGAACTCTTGGTCTCGAGCTCGCCAGGCAGGCGCTTTTGCCGCTGAGCTAAACAACTGGCCCATTGATCATAAAATTAATGCAACTGATTATATTGATAAGCTAAAAAACAAAGCCAAAGCCACTTATTATTTTTTTTACTCTAGGGAGACATGATATTTACAAATGTGAGTCTGATTTATTTGAGTGTAGTCTCAAGTTGCCTCCATTTACCTATAAAATCCAAAATGTGCAGTAGATATTATAATAATGAAAGGAAAAGAAAGTGTTAGAAGGGAAAGACCAACTGGGATAGGGGAAAGGAGAAATGGAAAAAAGGAAATGATTATATGTATGTAAGTATACAAATATAATTATGTATATGTGCGCAAATAGATAACTATACTACTAATTCCATCAGTTTATCGAAAAGAACAGTTTGTGCTGTCATTGTTTGATTGTTGAATCACTTTTTATGCCTAGATTGTGTAATCTGAACTACTACTTCTAAGATAATAATATGCAATATATTAACTAGTGTTGATTTCTTATCATTTTTTAAAAATACTGTATTATTTCTAATAAAATTTTTAAAAGTAAAAATCTAAATTTTTTTAAAATAAAATTTTAAAAAATTAAAGAAAAATAAAGCCACACAATCATAATAGAGGCAAAAAAAAGTTCCAATCTCTTCATAAAAGGTCTCAAAAATTGGATTAAAATGGACTTATTCAACCCTATAAAGAGCTTTCTCAAAATCTACAACTAAATCATACTTAAGAATGAAAGACTGAGTGATTTCTTCTAAGATCGAAGATGAGACAGGCCTATCTTCCGTAATCATCTGTATTCAACATTGTACCAGATACACTAGTCATTGCAAAAAAATTTTAAAAAATCAAAAAGTTTCATTTTGGAAAAACATAAATATGTCTGTGCATAGATAGCATGATCATCAAAAAATGGTAGGATAACTATACAAAAGAGTTGAGCTAGGTTGTAAGATACATGATCATTATTCAAAAATCAACTACTTCTAGGCTAATAAGGCATGAAAATAAAAATATCATTTATAATAACGTTAAATACATAGAGTACTAAGGATGCATGTGACAAAACAAGAGCAAACCCAACTCTAAAAATTAGAAACTACTGCTGGAAGAAATTAAAGAAGGCCTTAATAAATATAAAAATATTTTGTTCATGGCTCAGAAATTTAAATTTTGCCAGTAAGTCACTTCCCCCTAAAATGATCTATACAGAATCCCAAATTAATTCTCAAAACATTTTTTTATAAAAGCAAATCTGTTAATAAAAGACATTTGGACTCAAAATTGCCAAAAGAACTTCAACAAAGAACAAAGTTAAAGTACCACATTACTTGGATATTTAATATATAGCAATAATAACTAAGAGTGATTTAAACAGGGTGGAGAATCCAGAAATAGAACTTATATACTAGTTTTTAATAAATATACAAGACAATTTTTAGAAAGTTTCAAGTTTTTCACAAATGGTGAGGCAACAATTAGCTATTTGGGTAACAAAATTTTTTTCAAGTTTAATATATACTTAAAACAACATAAAAAAATTAACTCAATAGGTTATAAAACTAAATCCATAACATAAAACTAAAAACTTCTTGACAAAATCAGAAGACAATCTTTTAATCTCGGGTTATATAGATTTCTTGGATAAAATCCCCAAGCCATAAAAGAACAAATTTATAAATCACAAATTTATAAACATTTCATAAAAAACATTCTTTGAGAACCATTGATGACAGATTGAAAGAAACCACAGACTGAAAGAAAATAAAGTATTTCTGATAAAAGATTTATTTTTAAAAAATAAGAACAAAGCGAAGAATTCTCAAAACTCTGTAATAATAATAATATTCTAATTTTAAAATTGGACAAAAGATTTTAATATACCCTTTACCAACTAAAATAAATTGCAAACATGTGTATGAAAAGGTGGTTAGCATACTTAGCCTTTAGAAAAATGTAAGTGAAAATGACAAGATATTACTGACACCTATTGGAATGCCTAAAATGCAAGACTGAACTTACTTTATGTTAGTAAGCATGAGAAGCAACTGAAACTACTGTACTACTGACAGCGATAAAAAAAATCGTATAATCACTTTAGAAATCACTTTTTTAGTTTTTTTCAAATGTTAAACATATACGTGCCATACGATCGACTAGCCATTCTAGTCCTAGGTCTTGATCCAGTGCATGTCAGTACTAATGTATGTTTTCAAATGTTCATAGAAAATTCATGCAAAATGGTCCAAAACTAGAAACTAACCATGTGTTCATCAGCAAGTGAATGGATAGACAAAATGTAGTATACTCACTCAAGGAAATACAAAACACCAATAAAAATAATAAACTGCAGGGGCAGGGATTTAGCTCAGTGGTGTAACTGCCTGCCTGGCAAGCACAAGGTAGTGAGTTCCATCCCTCGTACCAAAACAAAACAAGAATGAACTACAAATACATACAACAGCATGAATTAATCCTGTAATAATTATGATGGACTTCTCTGCCAGAGTATATAGTGAATAATTATATTTATATGTATTTAGAAAATACAAACTAACTTCTAGTGACAGAAATCATATTGGATTGCCTGGTGCCTTAGTTGAGGCTGTTATCACAAAGAATCACTAGGAAACTAGAAAACTTACAACCAAGAGAAATTTATTTCTCATAGTTGTGGAAATGAGAAGCCCAAGATTGGGGTGCCAGTAGGTCCGCATTGGTGAGAGTCCTCTTTTGGGCCAAATTGCTGGTTTCTTGTATGTTCATATTAGGAAAAACAGAGAGAAAAAAAAAAGCACTGTCGTGTCATTCTACAGAACACTAACCTCTCTCTTGAGCAAAAATCCCTCGTGCTTCTACCCCCTATTATCATATTACATCAGTAAGATTTCTACATATGAATTTTGGGGGTACACAAACAGTCCACAGAATGATTGGGAAGGTGTGTTATCTGAAACCTAAGATGCCATGATTTCTTGCAGAGACAGTTGTCTTCTTTTATCAATACTTTAATTTTAAATGTTCAAAGATACTGAAAATTTTAAAGAATTTAACAGTAAGCGTCTATATTCACCACCTGCACTCTACCTTTAATACTTCACGTTAGTACATCTATCTGAGAGGATTTTGTGTTTTTGTTTTTGTCTGTCAAACACATGAGGACAGCAACAAACCAGGATCATTTCCATCTCTTTTCAGAGTTTGTAGGGGTTTTTTGTTTTGTTTGTTTTGTTTTTTTAAGATGAGTCAAAGGCTATGTCAGTGTGCTTCCTCTGAGGTGTGCATGCCTTCAGGGCACTCACCCGAGGACAGGACAGCTTACCAGGGCTATCCCTTGGCAGATCCCGAAGTGCTGCATGCCTTCCCGCTGAAAGTACAGCTCATCCTCTTGGTCACAACTTTCTTAACAACCTCAAGTCTCTTGGAAAGAATTGCCCCATATTTCAGGCTGCCTTCTATAGAATTGTAGCTCCTCTTGCATTGTATCCCTGCAGTTATTTGATATTTTATTAGCTCTTTGTTGCTTTCAGAAATTAAAAAGAATTTTTTTTTCTTGAGCTGCCTTAGTAGAAAAGTTACTCTGCATGACTTCGACTACCATTCCCAGAAGCATAAATCTCTCATAAAACCATTCAAATCACAATTTCATCCCTATCACTTCACCAAAACAACTCTCCTCTAGGTCACCAGGGAATCCCAGTTTGGCAATTCGAATGGTCAGTTTCCAGTTCTCATCCTGACCTTTCTGCAACATCTGGTATTAATGGTCGAACCTTTCTTTATTCACTCAGCTTCTGGGACCTGCCACTCACCTGGGTTTTTTCCCACCCCAACTAACTGCTCCTTCCTAGGTCCTGTGCTAGAATCTCTTCCTTAAATTGCATTCTTAGTACCAGAGTGACCAGGACTAAAATCATTGCAACATGTCTTTTCTTTATGCCTATTTGTCAAATGATCTCCTATAGGTTTAGGTAATCTATGCACTCATTTGTTAAATGTCATGGATGAAATCCTAAATTTAAATATCTTTTTTTTTTTTTTTGGTACCGGGGATTGAACTCATAACCTTGTGCTTGCCAGGCAGACACTTACTCTGCTGAGCTAAATCCCCAGCCCTAAATATCTCAAAGACATATACTTTTCTAATTTTTTCAGTTATCTAAGCATCATGTTTTGACTGTCTTGATTTTAAGCTAATGTTAAATACTCAAAAGATTTTGTAGTTTAATGAAGTTTAACTTCTAATAAAAAATTGAGAGATAATTCTTAGAAAAAGGGAATAATTTACTAAGGTTCTGATTTTTTTCACTTATATATCAAACTATTTATGCAGCATTTTTCACTTAGTGCTTAGTGTGGTAGGTGTTTTGAAATCAGTATGTTCAAAACTGAATTCTTATTCCTCTAATCCCATCCCCACCAAAACCTTTTCTTTTCAGTGTTACCTTTATTTACTCAGTTATCTATTTATCTATCTATCTCTTTATTGATTTATTGATTTATTTGTTTTCTTGAGACAGGGTCTTGCTATGTAGTTCAGGGTAGCCTTAAATTCAAACTAGCTCTGATTGGCTTTGACCTCCAGTGTTCCTTCTGCCTCAGTCTTCTAAATGCTAGGATTACAGGGGTGCACCACTGCACCCTGCTAGTGTTACCTATTTTTAGTAAATGATACTGTTCCCCCAGATTTAAAATCTATGTGTCAGGAAATTCTTAAATTTATGACTTTGATCAGTGTTGCAAAACATTCTGCTTCTGTATCTTCATTTACTGTCTCTGTTCCATTCTTTTGTATCCTCTTTAGAGCTCAGAAATGATATGCTTAACCTCTTCACCATTTCATATGTCTTTCATATAATACCTTCACTTTGGCTCTTTGTGCTTCATTTATGTGGACTTATCTTCTAGTTCATTAATCTTTTTGATTAAGTCTAAAGTGCTGTTAAACCAGTAAGTCCTTAATTTCACTAGTTTATTTTCTAGCATTAGAATCTCTATTTCATATTTATTTTACATTTGTAGTTACCTCCTATGCTTCATCGTATTATTCTCTATCCTTTTTGGGCATATTAATCTCAGTTGATTTTTAGAAATTCATATCTGATCCTCCAATGACAGAATTTCCAATACACCTGTCTTATTCATCATTAACCTAATTTTCAGTCATTTGATCATGTTTCCTGATACGCTGAGTGGATGTCAGACATGGGAAGCTTTAGATGATGTTTTCTTTCAAAGAATTTACTTCAGCAACTAACAGGAAGTAGAAGAAACTTGTAAAGAAATACGGTTTGAGCCGATTCTGGGTTGATTTTCAGCCTTTAGGGAGTCTACTTTATTTGCAATTCACTTTTAATCCTAGGATATAATTCTGGGGGGCTCCCAAGGGAATGGAGTAAGTGTTTACTAAGCCCCTCTTCGTCTGGGTGGACTTTAAACTCTTATTTTATCTCTTCAACCGATGAGGCCGATGAGAATCCTGCCCACCTTTTCAACCCCTCTGCCAATGCTGGTAGATATGTAACTATTTCAAGGGCAAAACTACACTGAGATTGGGCTCATTCTCTTTTCTTTACAGGAGGAAAATAATTTTTTGGAATTATATTTTGGCTGTGTTGGTAGCTGTACAATGACTATAGCAACATTTTTTTTTATCGGTACCAAGGATCGAACTCACGACCACACACTTGCAAGGCACGCGCTTATGCCACTGAGTAAATCCCCAGCCCCACAACATTTTAAAAAGCTTTTATTCCGTTTTTTTGTTTAGAGTGCATAGTCTGATACAATCTAATATGCCATGGCATAGAAGTCAGTCTTGTGTTTCATTTTCTGTCTTTAATATCACATTCAAGTCTGATGTATCTGAAAGTCCTGTGGGTTTTCCCCTTCATATGTATCTCCCCTCCCCCTTTCTATTCTTGTTTGTAAACAATTATTACCACTATATTATCAGCCAGCATATTGTCCCACTTAGAAAATTGTAGTAGTCTCCTAAATGGCAGAAGAGTTGATTCTAGGTGAAAAGTCAAATTTTATTTTGGCATAACAAAGAAGGAATATAAGATGGGTATGAATAAAAGCGCTTTTGTGTATTTGGTGTTGACGCAAAAACCTGAGGAGGTCCCTCTCTGAACCCTTGTATTTTCTCTGTAATTTAGGAAGTGAGGTCATCTGCAGGGGGAGGGACAGAGTGCAAAGTTAGAGATTTAAGGAGAGTGGGAAAGTGATTTAACAAAAAACAATTAAGTATTATTGCAGCCTCATTTGGGGTTGGCAGTGAACTTAGCAGACCCAAGCCACCATGTTATTCGACACACACGGAGTAAATACTTAGCTCACCAAACTTCATGATTTGTAAGTGAATACAGTCAAGGGACAAAGTATGCTGGAATTTTAGATTACTGAAAAGATTTTTATTATTACTGGAGTGATGGCCTGAAAGCTCTAATTTGGATAAGAATGAAATAAAGCAAAGGCTAATACATTTGTGTAAGTTAAAATGGTCAGTGACCTATAGGTCCCAAGTAAAATGAAAGCAACAGTGTAAGGGGGATAGTTGAACAGAAAAGCTAAAAATAAGAGGACTGTGGTCAGAGGCAAACTTCAAAATTAGTGATATTGAAGATGGATAAACTGCAGGTGACAACAATGTCTGAGTTGAGACTATGGCCTTGGCAATTAAAGGAAGTCAGAAGGGGAGGCACTGAGGTGCCTTAATGAAGGCAGGGATGATGGAGACTGCAGGGCCTGGACTGGAGAAAAGGCCACAAACCGTAGGCCAACCTTTGTCACTGGCTGGGAGGTAAAGAGAATGCCCTAGCCGAGTGGCATGGGTCTCAGGTAAGAGATGACTAACCTGGAGCATCAATAAGCAGGAAAAAAGTGTGTCTAGGTGCTAAGTAGCCTGGGGTGCCAGACCACAACTTGAAGTGACTTCTTAAGTCATCAAGTCTCAGAACTGCAACAAGGGCAAGAAAATCGAGGGCATGGGGTAGGGAAGGGTGAAAGTAGAGGGAAACACTGATGGTCAAGGGTTTGCAGCAGATAATCATCAAGTCACCATGCAACAGTACAATACCATGAAGTATCTGTGCTCCCTGACACTAAATAGGGGCCAAGGATTTAGCTCAGCCACAGTCACCTGCCTGGCAAGCGTGAGGTCATGAGTTCAGTCCTCTGTACCAAAAAAAAAAAGAGAGAGAGAGAGAGAGAGAGAGAAAGAGAGAGAGAAAGAGAGAGAGAGAAAGAAAGAAAGAAGAGAAAGAGAGAGAGAGGGAAAGAGAGAGAGAGGGAAAGAGATCTCGAGAGGGAAAGAAATCCACTAAACATTCTTATTTCTTTTCTGGAGGATGAACTCAAGTTTGTGGTATTAAATAGAGTCTAAATGAAAATCAGTAGTGTTAAATAACTTCTCATAGTGCATTACTAAATATTCATTATTTCTCAAGACTTTGAAGGAACATGTCAGTCACAAAAGTGGCTTTCTTGATTAAAACAGCAAAGCTGCTCATTTTCCCAGAGAAATAGCATTTTATGTCTATGCATGTAAATGCATGATTTTCCTCAATAATGTGCCTGTTAATGGCTTAATTCTTAGTGCACAGTATTGCATAAATATTTATGCATGTATTCCTCTCAAAAGAAGTAGAATACAGCCTTCATATTACATAAAGATTTGGAATAAGACCATTTCATTTGTTGATTAGGTCTGAATTATCCAGAAAGCCCAAAATTAAACAGAAATATCTTGGTACATGTTTTTATTCAAACAGTAGCTATTTACTGAATACTTAGTAAGTAGCATTGTTTTAAAGGCTAGATATATATTAGCTAGATTTATTTTCATAATGAATTCTTTTAATTGTGTGGATCTGCTGACAAATTTAAGACCATTTAATGAAAAGGCAAAAATGATCCTGTAATCTGATCCAAAGGACAACAAATAGTCTAGAATAATAATATTGTTGACAATTCACTAATTAATTAGAAAATTTATTATAATTTAAAAATTCTTATACATTTGTTTTCAATGCACTCTGATAATCACTATTGATATTAATTGAGAAAAATTGTGGTGCTTTTTTCCATGAAACTACCAACTTTTCCCATTATCTACAGAATTAAATCTTTAGGTTTATTAATGCTTATGCTTATAACTTCCTTAAATCTTAGGACAATCCAGGTTGTTTAAGACAACACTTTCAAAAGTATTCAGGATTGAAAAATAAAATATACATTAAAGTTATTTCTAGATCAATGAACTATAAAACAGTAATAATATATTTCAGGATAAAAAATATGTAGAAGCCAAATGAATTTCTAACAGTGTAATATCCAGGTTAATTTTTCCATTCATAAATTACTAGGCGTTTTCTCTAAGTTTCTTGGGCTTTTTAAAGTTAATTATTCAAAAAGAAAGACAATGTTGATTAATGGGAACTTGGGTTTTAGAACAGATTTTTAATGAGTAGTGACATTTGATATTTATCTACAGAATCAGTAAAAGCTATTAGCTTTTGGTTCCACCACAGAGAGACAGCGGCATGCTATGCATGATATCCAGAGAAAACACTGAAATAGTTTAACAAGCAAATTTTATTGTACCCTAAGGGGTGATTTTTAGTCAAGATCACTCCAAGTCTGCTATAACAAAGGTCAGGATATAAAGAACACAGAGGCACTGTCCAAAGTGCCTTGATCTTTTCTTAGTAACTTACAGTGTGACTGTCACCCACGACATTCTCAACTGACAGTCTTTCCTTTAAGTCTGGAGATATTATTTTCTATTTTCATTCACTTGTTTTTCTCACTGCCACTTATAAGTTGTTGCATGAAATCTGTAAGTATGCATGATTGGTTTTAAAAAGAAAGACTTGTCTTGAAACTGATTTTTAGAATATAATGTTTGAACTGTCATCCTAATCAAGCCAATGAAGTAATTTGTTCAGTTCCTATGGTTCAGAATTGTCCCCTGAGTTTCTGAGGTTAAGATTTTGGACTAATAAAATGATAGCTCATGCATCACTAAACATTTTTTCATTAATAATTTTTTGTCTGCCATTGCATAGCAATGTTATTTTGAAAAATGCAAGTTCATACAAAGATGTCCTGTAACTTAAACTATCAGTAGAGCATTAGAGAGGGTTGTAAACTCATTTTATAGATGATGAACAAGTTGAGATTTAAAAATCACAAGGGAAGTGGGTTAAGAAATATAGATACTGCTATCTGTTGTATGCAAAACAGCAATTTATTATTTGTTTTCTTTAAGGGATCAAAAAAGGATGGGCACGATCAAATCCAATTCTTGTTTTTCTCAAATGTCCATAGCTATTTTGGCATGCATTGAGCACTTACTCTGTGCCAAGATTTCTATTAGGTGCTTACTATATCTTATCTAATTTGACTCTGGCAATGTCATAAGACAGTTGTCACAAACAGTTAATGTTATGTAGGCTGAAAAGATAAAGTGTTTTACCTTGGTTTTACGGAGTCAGGATTCAGAACCAAAAATCTAATTCCAGAGCATTTACCCTCAAATCGGGTTGCTAAAGTTCTCTTCATATTGAAAGTGTGACCCATGTTCAAATTTCTATGATTTTTTAGTTCCTCTACTTTGCAATGGGGAAGTGGATGCTCTAGGCTTATCACAGCTACGCTTGACTTAAAGCATAGCTCTTTCCCCTGTATCCCACTGCACCTTATCCCGCCGTCCCTCCCCCAAATTAAAAAGTGTAAATACCAATGTTCTTCAGGGGGTTTTTGTATAGCCTAGTATTTTTCTCTCCCATGGAAAACAACCTTACACATGGTCAAAAACAAAAATCTTTTTAAGTTGTCTGTGTCATATAATGACTAAGCAGGCTGTTTCTTCATGTCTTAATGAGACCTTTTAATTGTCAACAGGTACGTGCATAGGATCTGCATGCATGAAAATCAATCTAATCTTGAGGAGAAATGACATCACTGTAAATATATCTCTACAGTAGCTATTTTCACCTGTATTTGTGTATTTTTCACAAAAAATAGTATTTTTAAAAAATGAGAATAGGACTTTAAGCATTCAAACCATCTTTAGCGTTTTTAGTGCATGCCTGTAATCCCAGCACTCTAGAAGGCAAAGGTATGAGCATCACAAGTTTAACTTTAGTTAGGCCCACGTAGTGATTTCGTAAGACACTGTCTCAAAGTAAAAAACAGAAAAATGGCTGAGGATGCAGCTTGGCACAAAGACCCTGGATTTAATCACCAGTACCACAAAAAAGATAAAGTTGTTTTTATTATCTGTCTGTGTTCTAATGCAAGAGCTCAGTGGCCTCAGTGTTTTGTCATTTACCAATAAAATGCTTAATGCTCTGGTTTCTAGCTATGTGATTTCTGGTGAATTACACCTCTATGACTCCTTTACTTCGTAACATGGGAATGATCAATGCCCCTACTCTAGAAGACTATAATGACTAAGTGAGTTAATTCATATTTTTAGAAATCTTTGCTCTCAGAATCCATACAAAGAATTTGGTAATCAGATGATCAGGTTGCTTCTTTGTGAATTCAAAAACACACATACACATGCACACACATCAAAGCTTCCAACTTGATTTGTTGCTTATCCCAGTTTCCCCTTTGGCAGTATCTTCATGGTAAATCTAAGTTTCATGAACACAAGTTATAATACCCTCTCTAGATGCAATCATTTCATTTTTGAAATTGGAGCAATGCTGAACCACACTAGAAGTGACCCATGACAATAAAAGACATTTTGAAATCAATAAAATAAAGAAGCTTACAACTAAAAAAATGGTAGCAACATTTGGGCTGAGAAATTTGATGAGAGTTCATCCTATTAAATCATCAATTATCTTCTATCGATGAAGGTTACAGTTATTGTCACTCTTTGTACAAAAAGAAATCTTGAACCAAATGACTGCCCAGTGTAATGCCTTCCAAAAAGTTTAGGGAGATGAAATATATCATGTTTCTTATGATAGTGGGAAATCATAGTTTTAGAAAAGCAAACCAAATACAGATTTTAGATCCAAGAATATTAGGAACAACTCAACCTTATCTATAAAACAAATGTGATTGAAAACTGTAACACTGAGACAGATGTGAGAGCTAAGCACATACTGCTTGAATGTGGAACCTTAAAGTGATTATAAAGGGGGAGTCAGCTTCCAGTGTAGGCCATGTTTAGGTAATTTAAAAGATACTCATAATGCAAATGTCGAGGAATACTTTTCCAAAGAGTTGCTGGCAAACTTAAATTTGTATGTATGCATGAATACTTAAACCATGTGTGTCTTAGTCTAATAACATGAAAAAGTTCCCTGTAAGTTATATTATTTCATACTATGTTTTTCCCCCTATAAACCTTGCTCTGATGGCAAGTACCATGAACTTTGCTGATTATCATTTTGCATTGGCGATGCTTAGATTTTCTTTGCATGTGAGTTGGCAGTAGGCTCTGCTGGGTGAAATCTGCCTATTCTATAAAGATTGTAGGCTAAAAGCAAACATATAAAATGAAGGAAGACAAACATGCTTCTGAATGATAATTTAATTAATACAGTGCATCACTGAATAAAGCATACAAATCTTGCATGTCCCTATGTGTATTATGCTTACATTTGCAGTCCTGAATCAACAATGTGACTGTTATTTTTTTCTATGTACATTGCATGTTCTGATTTAAAATTTCAAAATGCTTTCCCATGTCAATGACAATCTTAATAGAGTCCAATTAGTTCCACAAGGCACTTTCTGATGCACAAGCCTCTGGCTTGATTGCGGTGAATGGTGGGTATTTCCTGTGTTTAAGCCCACATATGGATTGAGTAAGGCAGTGGCAGAGGGACTACTGTTTTCCTTCACTACATCTTCATTTCTTTTTCACAGGCTAAGCCTTTTTTGTTTTTCCTGGCTCTGTTGTCAAAATACTGACCAAAGTTTTGGCTCATGGTTTGGAACACCAGGCCAAAACAATCCTCTGGAAACTAGTGTGGCAAAATATATTTTAATCTATACATTCACCATTCAACCATGCGCATAACCACACCCATTGGCCCACTCTGTGGTTTAAAAACAACACTGGTTAGCCCCCAGAGCAGTCTGATTTATATGGCAAGTTTTTTTCAAGCCTGCTCTATCAACATTAAAAAATGTTCTGAGGCTTGGTTTCATCACATCTCGGGGTGGGGGGTATTAACTATAACAGGACATTTTGTTTCTGTTTTTGCTTTTGAAAGTGAATGTCTGTGTAATTCTGCAAAATTTCTTTGCAAATGTGTCCAAATAAAAATCAGAAAGTAGTTAGTGTAATTAACAGTATGTCCTAGATGTTTACAAGTGAAATATTAATATTTTCTTTGAATGAGTAATCATATTTTCCTTTTAGGCTAATTCAGTGATTAATTCCTTTAAATGTTAGCATCCACCTTTGTGTGTGTCTGTCTCTCTGTCTTTCTAAAGGCGATGGATTAGTTCTTTGTTAACTACATTTCATGATACAAAAGCATCAAGAATTGACCTGTTAGCCACTTCAAATATTACTCCAGAGATAGGCTTATCGACAAGGTTCCTGAAGAACTTTACTACCTGTGAATCATGTTCTTAATTATTCATCCATTTCATTTCCTATTCTGAACAACCGCTGAATCCATATTTTAAAGTTCTGAACTAATGAATATTTGAATGAATGCCAATAGTCTTCTATGACAAAACATTTTTTAACTTGCATCTAGAAGCACCTTCATCACTCATTTGTTTTAAACAAGGTTATGCTGCAAATTCCTGAATTACATTAAATATGACACCTGGATTTTCTCCCAAATGAATGACAAGACCTAGTCAGGAAATGTCCTTTGACTTTAAATTAGGTATTAAACCTTTCAGCAAAATGCAATTTATAGCCAGTACTGCAGAAATTTTAAATAGTTTCTCTTCCCTTTGCTCAAAAAGAAAAAAGACAGAGAAAAAGTAGGGAGGGGGCAATTTCTGTAAAACACAAGCATCTCATTCTTATTCATTCTCCCTCTCCTAATTGCTCTTTCCCTTCCCCCTCCTTTCTCTCTCTCCTAATTTATATCTTTAATAGGTTTTGAAGGACAATATTTGCAAAGGTTTGAAATCTAGGCCCTGCTTTCCTAAAATAAAGAACAATTTAATTTGAGAACAATTTAATTTGAGAACAATTTAATTTGAGCATAAGAGGGAGAGAGGAGATGGAACAAAAATTGGGTTGAAAGCCTGATTTTTGATTGCTGGTGACATACTTTGAGCTAACTCATAACACAATGTTTATTTTAGTTAGTTCTATCTTTAGCTGTAATTGTTCTGTCCCCTGCCCTCAACTCAATTGCCATTTACTAAACTGAATTTCCATAAACCAGAGATGTTCCCCATTTCAAGTACATTGGTACTTTTGCATTCCCGGAGTACTGGTACCACCTGGAGGCTTTCAAATGAATTTAGCAGAAAGATTTGAGACCTTGAATCAAAGGCAACTATGATGCTTGAAGGGTACATGCATTCTCTGTGCACCTAAGAACCCTGATTGCCTGCCAGCTGTCTTCCCCTGGAATCTATCCATTCTGCACTACTCACAGCAAAAGTGCCAGTATAATTTCCTCCCCAAACATGCACCAGAGGATGGAAGAGAGGGTGGTAGTAATGGCAGACCCCTACCTATGTGTTTTTAAATTGAAGAAGAGGCACATAGATCAAACTTCAAATCCAACACTCTGGGAAAATCCATAAATGCATTAAAAATTAATGCTGGCCCTGAATCTCCTATATCCAAATGAGCCACCATTCTCATAAATTAAATAATCTTTTGCAGAGATCCTAATAGAAGATTAAAACCATTTAGTTATTTCATCAGAAATTAAAGAGAAAAGCTGAAAATATCTGGAGCAAGCAAAACACAACTGTTGTTTGTTTTATTTATGATCTGTGATGTTTAAATATTGGTCCTAAAAATATTGGCTGTTGAGTTGCCGAAAGAATTTTTAGCTATAAGACTAATAAAATAATCCTCAAAGACTGAAAAAATTAAAAATTATTATATTGTACTATTTTTATTACAGTGTACAGTTTATCACGAATTAATAATTCATTCTGACTCTCTAATGCAACAGGGATACATCTGTTTTTAATACTTGCTGTATAGATTCATTAGGCTGCCAGTCTTTCTGCTCTGTTTCTGCAGTGGCAGAATAAATATCATAATTGATATTACATTTATGCCTTTGTGTTTCTTTTTTGTACAAGATCAGAGACATTACTGGGCCTGTTAATGTGTCCTTGTTTTTCAACTCAGGTGATTAGTGTAAAGAATAAAGTGTGTCCACTTACCATCTATTGGCAATTACAAAGATACAGTGGACAATCAAAATCATAATTCCAAATGAAAAGAAAGCATGATTCTTTAAAGTGTTTAGAAGGGTGCACAGCAGGGCATATTTTCTTTCTTACTGGCAAGAGTATGTAACTGGATACCTTAACATTACTGAGAACATGAAAACATGAAACAAAAGTATTGATTCAAGAATTCAATGAAGAAAAGAATCCAAGTGCACACTGGCTGTTTCATTTTATTCTTTTAAAGGATGAGTTATATCGGTTGTTTATGGCAGGCTGTTACAAATTGGCTGGTCCCTCTCTTTTTGCTTTTTTTCAATATACAGGGAGGAAAGCATTATTGGTATTGTTAGATTTACTTTATGTACTCTTTAATTGCATCAGCTGTTAACTAGATCTAGAAATAATGATATTTACAGGGAAAGAGGCAACCATCTCCAGAAGACAGCAGTATAATGGAAGAGCCTGATTAATTTAACCACACAGTACTCCATAATGGCTGGGCTTCTTCATGCCCACAGATGGAGCTCAGAGGAATTAGCAGGGCTAGGTATCCCCAGACTCTGCACATTGGCTGGCCAAGGGGAGATTCTGCTGTGTATCACTCCAATACATACTTTGGTAGGGTTTGCTAGAGGACAGAAGCAAGGCATAACCTCAGGAGTTTGAGATTTGCAGGTGTCTAAAGCTATTTTCCAAAATGCAACTCTTCCTTTATTCGCCCCTCTAAATGATTTATATTTTCCAGAAACTTTGCTACAAGTGAATGAAGAGCTGTATGATTCTATCTCAGACAGAAGTACCACAGCAGAATAGGGACTATTTGAAAATAATAGTTGGAAAAGCATAATAGTTTTACTGATGCAGTGACTACTAAATACTATACATGAGTGTATTGTCTAAATCCATCATCAGTATAAAGATCTGGGGAAAAGTCTCCAAGTTATATGTCTTCTAAAAAAAAGATAAATTTTTATATTGCCCCAAAAAACTGTGCTTGTGTTGCATTACATTCCTTAGTTGTGAATATAAACATGGATTCATGTTTCTCTGATGACAAGGAACAGAAAATATTCAAGCGTCTAGAGGGAGCCCCAATCCTAAGATTCTACCACTAAGTAGATGTTTTAGATAAAGGGAACAGCAGTTCCTTCAACAGGTTTCTAGCCAGACAGTCCTAAAATTAGAATTATTTACTTAGGTCTTACAGCAAACATAGAAGGTAGTAACTGTTCAGGGATCACTGCAGAAAGAACATTGCTGATATTACCCCAAATGGTCATGCATTCCATCAATGATCTTATGGTAGCACCTCTGTTGCCAGGCACTAGCTAGAGGTGAAAGTCAGCTTTTCCTGCATGTGCCCCTACAAGGAGAGTGCAGCTGCTGAGCTAAATTTTCAAAATGCCCCTTGTCTATTACCCCCTCCTAAAACAGATGTGCACCTACAGGAGGAGGGCATCTTTACCTGGAAAAGGCCTATTGTCTTTAGGTGGCTCATAACCCATGACTAGCAAGCTCTCTGATTGGAGGAGCAAAGACATTTTTCCAGTAAACAATCTGGGTGACCTGCAGTCACCTTACTATTCTGCAGAAAAGGACCCAGCTGATCCTTACTGGGTAGCCCGAACTTTCCAGTGCCTTGACTGGTTCCTCTCAGGAATGCTGGTTCCTTTCAGCAGTGACAGCCCCAGAAATTCTCTAAAGCCTTTGCTAAAGACCAGATTATTTTAGATTGTGCATGTCTTCACTTCCAGCTATGATGATCTATACACACTTCTTTTCAACCTCTTAGATTGTATATTCGTGGTAGATGGCTGAGAGAGAGAGGGGCCAAGATTCCCCCAAATGTCCTTTTCCTTTCGAAGGCTCCATCTCTCCCCTAAAACAAAAACGGTGTCCATAAAAGAGAAGAGAAGGGACTTGGTTTTACTCATTGTAATTTTCTACTTGCAGGCTGTTTTCCGATAGTAAGGAAACAACAGTGACCACAAGACAGTTCTCAGAATTGTGGAATGAAACCAAGGGAGGAGAGAGTCTGGAGACACAGCATTCTTAGAAATCAGAAGGAAAATTTTGGTTTGGTTCACTGAAATAAGACAGCAAAAGGGCATCAGGGTTTTGGGATTGTTGTGTTCTGGCCATAGATCACGCAGGACTGGGCAGAAAGACACCCCAGCTCATGGCTGTGCATAGGATTGAGTTAAAGGGGTTACACTGGGAATCCGACCAGGGTTGCTATTGAGTCTGCCATTACCGGTCTGGGTGTCTGCCTATTGAACGCATACTTATGTTGGCTCCTCTAGCGCTGGCCACTATTTTAGACCACAGGCATACTGCGCTGCTATCCTGGACAGGTCGCTGTTATGTCCTGGTAGTTGGTTTCTTCATCACAACTACAGCGCCGCAGGACGTCAGGATTCTTCCAGCACTCAGGCTAGCGCGAGTGGGTGTGCCCTTCCCCGGTGGCTGGGCCTCCAGGCTCCGGCGGTGGGCGGGGAGAAGGACCGGATAGGCCGTTTTGCTTTGGTCACTTTTGAACAGCCGAGATGCTATTGTTCTTGCTAACAAGGAGAAAAGAGAACTGTGCGAGGGTGCTGGAATCGAATCCCTACCAGCCACGAGGGGTCATTTTCCAAAATACTGCTGCACACTAAGTGAAACCTCTCTTCTCAAGCGTATCCTTCATAAAAGTTCTCGGTTTCAGACCAGGCCTCTGCGGCAAGCAGGCAGGAGTTAGGTAACTCTACACCCCTTTCCCAGGGGTCCGAGGCGTACTGCCCAGGGGACTCGCGAGGTCTTCCCTCCCCGTCCCGCTTGGTGTTCAGAGGGGCGCTGACTCCCGCCCGCAGCAGCCAGGGCCACCGTGGTGGCCGGGCCCCTGGCCTGCACCACCCGGCATTGCAGGTCCCGCTTTCCGCCGAGACCCTAGTGAGCGCCTTCGAGCAGACGCTGAAGGTGCGGCGCGAGGGCCTGGGCTCGGGCCGCCCGGGACGGCGCCCTGGAGGTCACTGCGCGCGCTCCTCCCGCGCCCGCCGGGAAACTCATCCCCAGCTCCCACGGGCCCGCGCCCGGGAAGCCGCGCCCCGCGCTCTGTCCTCGGGCCCTGTCTCCCCGACGCCAAGGGTGGCGGGCGGGACGCGGTGGGCCCGCGAGCACCGCTCCCCGGCAGGCCCGGCCTCCGGCTCCGCCTCGGCGCGCCCAGGCCGTTGGAAAGGCTGCCTTTTGCGGCCCGTCCAGCCCGGCTCCCTGCTGGCCCGCGGCCTCCTAACCCCAGAGCCTCCCTCTAACCTCTCCCCGGGGACTTAAAGCCTCCAGATCCTTTTAGCTCATTCTTCTTGCTCCCTCCCCAGCGCCCCCAAACAGGAGCTGGGAAACGGGGCCAGAGACTGCGAAACGGCGCTGACCCCCGCCGCAGCCACCGCCGAGCTGAGGGGAGAGGCGGGGAGGGGAGGGAGGGGCTCGAGGGGACCGAACCCTGGGAGAGGCCAAGGGTTGGAGCAAACTGATCCTTGCAGGGCTAAGCAGAAGCAGCTGCTGGTAATAGGTGCCGCCGGGAGGGAGCCGGTTTCCCAGCCCCGGCCCTCCCGGATCCTGCGGGCGCGCGGGCGGCGGTGAGGGCTGCACCGCGGCTGGGGCGACCGCTCAATCCGCAGTCCGCAATGCAAGCGCACCTAAAGTGAGGTTGGACCCAGAGCCCCGGAGGTCTTCCTGATCTAGCTCCCCACCAGGCAGGATTAAATGCTGCCCACTCTCCGCTTCTCTAATCCAAAAGAGCGCCCTCCTATGTACCCGACGAAGGTGCTGAAGGCGCCATTCAGAGCTTTATAAGATGAGACCGTGGATGGCAGCTGAGGTCCTCTCACCTTTGCCTAGCATCCTTGCAGACCGAGAGGGACAAACACTGGCCAATGTTTCCTGAGTTCGGGCTGCCGGGACGAACCTCAGTTAGAAGTTCTCCTTTGGTCATCTTTACCAAGTACTTTCGAGAAGCAAAATGCCTGCTGAAGCTTCGCACGCTTAAAATAGTAGCCAAGAGTTCATACATGGAAATTTAGGAAAAAGTCCGTCCTGGACAGAAATCTGCAACAAACTCTTAACGGCTGATCTTTATCATTTTATATCTCTCCATTCATCCACCTAACTATAAAAACCTCGTGACTTTATGTACTTTGCACAAAACATAGGTATTGGGCGTTTGCACTTGGGTTTTATTCTGACACACGTTCCTAAACTGGCAATTGGCCTTCTCTTAAATACGTAGTACGTTTGAATCCTAGAAAAATAAAGTTCAGATCAAGTTATTGCATTTACAATTTATGCAACTTTTTATATTGAAATAAATTTCTTTAAAGTTTTTTTCGCCCTGACAGTCTCACTTCTGTCATGCCTCTAATCCATTACTTTAGTGATATCTGGTAATAAAATCTCTGCAGCCCCAAAATATAATCAGTCTGGGATTGCTTTCTTTGGATGTTTACATCATGCAGAGTTTTCCTTACCATCTTGTTAACATGTTCTGCTTAAATCAAGACATGCTAGAAAAGAAAAGAAAAACTCATTCTTATAGGGAAACACTTTTTCTTAAATCTCAACCTGATTGAAATAGCGGCAGTACACCTCATCTTCGACTTTCCAATGAAACATGTGTTCAACTTCGCTTACCAACTGATACAAGTCATTGGCTGAATTTTGTCTTTACATTTTATTACAGTAATACATTGCTTTCGTATAAAGGTACGTTCTGAAACAAAACGGCTTCCAGAAGTAAGCCATTCCCAGTCATACTTACTTTTGCGCGACAGGAAACATATCACCAGAGGATATATTTTCAGTTTCTCTTGTTCAGGGGTTGGGGGTCTCTCTAAATAAATGAATGAAATTTGAATGCCTTGCTTGAGGAAGTTCACACATTTCTGAATTTTGGTTTGGACAAAGGAGCTGCTCCCAATCTTTGGGGAAATGCTGTAATCTACTACTTAGAAACAGCGTCTGGAGCGGCATCTGTCTTGGAGGTTTCCCCCGCAAAAATCCCGGCCGACAGCTGCCTGTATGTTTATGTCGGTGGAAACGTCACTGTCCAAGCCATCGTCTGGCCGCTTCCACTTTTATTGGATAAGCGCAGCTGGGAAGAACCGAGCACAATATATGTTGAAACAGAATGAGGGAAATTCTCGAATTCTCAAGCTGTATCATAATTTCTAGTTTCACTTCTCCTCTCTTCCCCGCCTCCCCCAACCTCCTATCCAATCTGCAGGACCACGTGTGTGGTTTCACAGCGCACAGGCTCTTTTGGAGTTTCTTACACAGTTTTTGTTTTTTCCTCTCAAGTAGTCAGAAAAATAATGCCGTGGGGGATGGAAAAGGGTGAAATCAAATCGCAGAGCCACGGGCACAGCAACAAGACGCGTCTGCAAGGTCCCCAGTTCTCCGGGACTTTTCTTAGACTGCTTCAAAATGTACCAGCGCCCTAGGCTTGAGGAAAGAGAGGAGTGTTGTTTAAGAAGCAAGATTTTCTTAGAGGGAAGGAGAAATCAATCAAAGAAAACCCTTCTACCCGAGATAAATTTTGCTCCCACTATGTGCACTAAGCTTAAATCTTATCGTCTTTGGCCATAAGATTCTTCCCAGTTCGCCTCAGGTGCTTGGTTGTTCTGTGGGTCTGTCTGTCTGTCTCCCTCAAGCTTAATTCTCATATAAAGTGGCTCACCCACTTTTTGCTCCTTGCAGCGATTTTCACAGGTATTTCAATAGCAAGCACTAAAACGGTTTGATGAGCGTTTCTAGTTCTCAGTTAATGTCCAACGTGCATTCATGTCCCTCTTTGCCTGGCCTCACTGGAAATCCACTTTCAACAGCACGGAGCACACACAAGTAAAAGAAGGCTGCGTTTTTCCTCTACCGATGGCATGCAATGTGGTCGCAACTAAGAATTCTCCGTGTTGCTGGATTGCGACCCAAGTTTATTAAATTAGTGACTTGAGACTACTAAGAAATGATACATAACTTCAAAGATTAAAAATTGCTGTAAGCGATCACACTGCAGTGACCACAGGGATCGTATTTTCTTATTTTCGTATTTGTGAATAATTCGTTTTTTATTCCAACAAACATTTTATCCCAGCTGATTACCAGTGGTTTCCTTAGCTGATTGTAAGGTAATTTGAGTTTTCCTTTTGCATATATAAATCTTATGATTTGAAGGGAAGTATCTATATCATGTTAGATTTAGGCAAATTATTGGACTAGCCATCTACTTCAGGGTTTTCAGCAAATTAAAATTCTAGGATAAAGATTTCAGAATAAAACAGCCATTAGTTTACAACATACTGTATATCCTGAAAAATGAATGACAAAATGTGTGTTTTGGAGTCTGTCATTTCAAACTCACTATAAACATTTGCTGTGGGCTCTCAGTCAGAATATGTGTGTATATCTATGTCTACACACACATATTTTATATATTCATGTAAAACCATTGTTTTATTCATGTAAAACCATTGGTTTAAGTGATTCTATGAAAAAATTTTCAGTTTTATTCCTTAAAGGATAATTTAAGAGTAATGCATTTGTTTGAGGGAATAGAATGCTCTAGCAAAATAATACAAACAACATATCCACTGTTATGAGGAAAAACCACGTGGAGGCGAATAAAACAAAACAGGAAAAAAAGCAGACGACAAAACAAAAGAAGTCAACCTCAATCCTCAAGTCAGCCTTCTGAATATCTGACTGATATTCTAGCACACATTAGGTTTTCATTACTGAAAATAGTCCTTCAGTGCTTCTTGTGGCATGTTAAAGCGAAAACAATTACAATCTTGGAAACATTATTTTCCTCACTCTAAATATTTTATGCTTATCAAGCAACCAAAGGTTGTTTGCCTTCTGCCCTCTTACTCTTTTGGCTCTGATTTTGGCACTTTGGTGATGCTCAGTTTGGTATACAAGATGAGGAAGTTTGAAAGTTATCTTCGTTACAACTTCTAATACTGTTTTTTAGGCTTATTTTTGGCCAACAGAAAGTTGCTTGTTTTGTCTAATTGGGTCTCTGTCCACAATCTAAATTTCTATGGAATAAAACAACGTTGAATTTTTTCAATTAATCAAAGCACTCATGTCCTGGACTTTCTGAAATAAGGCTATACCCATTTAGTTTTCTTTTGTACAATGGCATAATTTGCAGAATGAAATAGGTTTTTTAAAGTTTAACTGAAATTTGCAACTGTACACCAAAGTCAACAAAAGCAGTGTCAGCTATCTGCCAAAAGCACTGTCAGGAAATAGTAAATGGGATAGAACCTAGATAAGTGCAAGTAGTACATCTGGGGAAATATAACCTAAAAGTCATAAACTTGAGGTCCAGTTCAGTAATCCTCATGAATTGAACCTCTAAGTATTTATGTTGTGTTGGCCACTGGGGGTTGTTTATGGCTATAACACAAAGAATTTCTATTCTACACCATACTTGGAACAGCCACATTTTCAGTTTTTTTTTAAGGCTCCTGGAATTTTATTTTTGAAGGAAAAGTTCCCACTTTTTCAATTCCCTAGTTATGAGAAAGAATAATAAATCTGATATTTTTTCATCATATGGCATGACAGAAATTTTAAAACAGTCAAACCGCTGCCTTATGGTGGGAGAGGTGGGGCATGTGACTGCCACGTTGAGGAATCATATTCCTCCAAAGCACGTGTCAGATATCTCTGTATATAGTTAAAGTCAATTCACAAATTAATATGTTAATAAGAACTATTATCTGAATAAAAGTAAACTGGGATCAGCAAATCTCTATATATCTATATCTATATCTATCTATCTATCTATCTATCTATCTCTCTCTTTATATATATACATATAAAGCAAGAAAATGATAGAAGAAAAATCGGGCAAATTAGGTTAAATATGCAGAAGAAACAATAACTGAACGATTCATTTAAAAGGGAAAATTCAGCTGAACAGGTATTTTAAAAAACAACCAAGTATACAAGAAAAATGTACTATAGTATTCACAAGATACAGGAAACAGTTAAAACATAACCTCAAATCTGCTTTGGTAGAAATTTGGCCAGATTGTATCTCTTCTTTGGTCTCCTAAACTCTAATTCAAAAGTGAACTTTACCATTCATCCTAAATCTTTTCACTGCATGTAGCCAGAATGCCTGGTATTAAAAAATCTGGCACTGTCCTTTAGAAATCTTGATAAGGGAAAAGATATTTCCTAATGTTACTCAACAGTAGCTGGTTTTGAAAACCAGCCCTAATCTATTAACAAAAAAATTCATGTAAAATTCAAAATTTGTGGCTCATGTAATAAGTTCCTATCTAGTGGGTAAACTTCTTGGTTTACTTCAGACATTTATTAGCAGATCAACAGACAGAATTATTTTTCAGATTGGTATTCTAATAGACCAAAGAGTGCATGTATTTATTGCTAATAGGGAAGTCTTAGATTTCAGAGGCTGTATTGTTCTCTTGTGTGTATAACTTTGCTGGTATTATTATTCCACTGCCTTCCAGTAGTGCTCTCTAGACACATAACACTCTGATACTAAAGGAGTTAACATGATTCCTAACTTCACTAAGTGATATAAGCTAAGTGAAAGAAGAAAGTTCAGTCTTTTTTTTTGTACATTGGAATTTATAGGAATATACTCAAATCATATGCTTAAAAACAATTAAAATACTCATTTCTGTTGATTTGAATCCATTTTTTTCTCTAACACAATCAGAATAGCTTAAATATACTTTTTATTCCTGATGATATGGGCAATTCTACTGAAGATAACAAGAAACATCATAGTAACCATTGTAGGTCACCTAGTATTGTGGTTTTAAATCATGTACTATGTCCATCCTTTTGTTTTGAATGACCGCACTTTTTCTTTCTCATTTGATTTTGTTATTTAAAAACAATAAAAATAAATATACTTTTAATTTATTTTTTAAAATTTGTAACTTTTTTATTTAAAGAAAAAAATGCAAAACAGAAAAAAGAGTAGAATACAGAATTTCAAAAGAAATTAACGCTAAGAAATCACTAGTTGATAAATTACATATTGTCATCTTAGAAACAATTGTTTAAGTCCCAAAATTAAAGTATAGAAAGTGGACAATCAACAATGAGAGTGAAAACCGTCCTGTTCAACGATCCAACAAAAACTTAATAATATGGTTATCTATCTTACACACTTAAACATACATGCAGTTATATCCTTTAAAGCACTTTCCTGCCTTTTCATTTTATAATAGCTATTACACATTTCGGAACTGACTACTCCTACAATTTTTTTTAAAAATGACTCTCTAAAAGTTTCTTTAAACTGCCCCTGTACATGAGGAAATTCCTGACTCATACCTGGGGAACTGGCATCATTCTTGTATGTTTCCATGTCGTCCAGTCTTACTTTTGTTGTTTTTGATGATGCTCAGGAAAAAATCATGATCTGAATTGGTAGGCTGGATCTTTATCCTGTTCCTTAAGAAAAACTCCCACTAGATGCATTTGGCAAGGTTTTCTAAGTGAAATTCCATTGCCACACTAAATAAAATGTATGTGTGTGTGTGTGGGGGGGGGTTCTTTTGAACCAGCATTGGTCACAGCATCCCTAACCTGTCAGTATAGATAGAGTACAATTGCCCAGAGAACTACAATTCTCCTTAAATTTTTATCCTTAATTTATGTCTTCTATTGATGTGTATCTGAGCATCTCAACAGAGCTTGAGTTTAAGTATGTGTTTTTGTCACATGTGTTCTGTGTTTATACCATAAACCAAAGTATAACTCTACACTTGAGCAATTTTTGTGCCTTCATGTGCAAAAATCTGGCATAGCTTTATTGTACATACAGAGGTTAGCATAGAAGTTGGAAGTAGCATTTCATGTAAACAACTAAATGTTCTAAATCCAATATAAACTAACAGATACATAATTGCATCCTTATGACATTTACTAGTCACTCACATTGAAATTTTACAGATATATGTATCTATATACAATTTGCTGGTATTATTTCACTGCCTTCTAAAATATGAATACAAACTTTTATTCTCAACTGAATAATTATGAATATATGTTCTTATATTTTGGTTCAGGGTTGCAAAGGGCATTTAAATTTTATAGAAAAATTTATTCATATTTTATTGATGTCAAATAAAAATTAAGTCTATTTTGTGTAAAAAAAATAAGCTTATCTTGGGTGGTATAATGCATCTGCAGACTGTGACCTTTTATCCAGGGAGGACTGTAAATCCACAGTGCCTGCAATTGATTTGGGATTTGGATTTCTGATTTGGCTGAGAGATGTGTAAAAACCTCAAGTAGTCAACAGCTCCCTATTGGCTGTGCATGTGAGGGGCTCAAGAGCCCTGTTTATTCCAACAAGTGTCTGGAATAGATTACGCTCAATAAATTGGCTCCTGCTACTCCTGTTTTGGAGAATATGAAGAATTTGTATACTGTGCTAAAAGAAATACATTTTGTCCAAATAATTTTACTTCAGAGAACATTCTGAATATGACTTTATCTTTTGAATCTAGTACTACCAATATTTTAAACACATGGCATTTTTGAAAGAGCAATAATGAAACAATTCTCCATACCTCTGAATTCAGAAACTGGTTCAAAATTTAGATTGATTTTTATACAAAAGCATATGAAATTAGATTTTGAGAAATTTGAAAAAAAATGGTAAAGTATTTGGATTCAGAATTGTTCTGTCTACATTTTTAAGGATGAATGATCACAAGATCTCATATTAACACATATAAATTTTGTATTTTATGTTACTTCTGAATTACAAGGGTTGATGGTCAAAATATAGTTTTTAAATAAATACCATGCCTTCTGTCTTTGACAAGAGACACTTCCTTTGCCTTTGGTGAGTTCCTATCAGACATATATTTTGTATTGGGAGATATTGTTGCTTCTCCCTTAAATAAAATTTTGGCCACTTAAACTCTAAAGAGGTGTTGCATTTGCTTTTTTTGGTTATTGCTGTGATGGAGATTCTTTATATTTATAAATGGGTAGAAAAGAAAAGCAATGGATTCAACTAGGTAAAGCCATTCTATCAACTGGCTAATCTGATTACTGTTTCTATTTGAGCAAAGTATTGGGATCTTACTGTGTTAAAAATTTACCAGTGCGTTGATTTCCACCAGAAGTCTTCTCACTTGGAAACTTTCTGGGTCTACATACATATAAACATGCAAATGTTTAGGGTTTTTTAAAATATCGGTGTCCTTGTGGATTTTTAATTACTTCCTGTGTGTTGGATGGTTTTATCTCAGAATCTGTAATCTGTGGTCCTCGAAGGTGATTGGTCTTATTCTGACTCTAATTTCATGGTATCTAGCATAAGTCAACAGATACTCTGACTTACAGAACCAACAGTAAGGCATGGGAAACTACATGGCTTTTTGAAAGAGTACAATATCTGCACTCCTCCCAGGCCTTATACGTTCCAAGACCCTTGTGCATTATTTCATTTGAATGCATGGGGACGGCATTTTGATGCTCACTGAGAAGTGATGAGTTCTTATAAAAGCAAATCGGCGAGATATTTGCATATCTTTCACTGCTCGGGATTGGATTTCCTAATCAAGTAATAGGAAGTTCCTGAAGGACAATCTCAGGTTACTGGCCTGTAGTGCCTGCTTCACTCAGGGCTGAAATACTTCATAGCTTCAATCTAGACTCTGTTCAGCCTCCCGTAAGCCACAGAGGCAGAATTTAGAGTTCTAGAAACTTTTCCCTGCCCTCCCAAAGGGTTCCTTGATACAATGAAAGGCGAAATCTCAGTAGAAAGGATAATGGGCTAGTGCTGGGCTTTTAGTCGGGCTCCCCTACAAAACTTTGGAGTAAACCACCTACAGCGCCTTGCTTGTTTCCCTATGTGCAAGAAGAAGTTAGAGTGTGTATTTTTAAAATCATTTTGAAAGTTATTTGAAGCCCGGATATTTTATCAGGATTTAGATTGGCTACAAAGCCCTTAGTATCTTACTGCTCTCCAAAACGAAAGAAAACAGTACAAGAACTCGGCCCCCACCCTATCGCTCCATCCACCGGTGCCTTCAGGACCACCCTAGCACACCTAGCTCCCCGTGGTTGTGGAGCACACCCCACCACCTCCTCCTGCTACTTCTGAGGCCTCTCATTTATAAAGGGCTTCAAGGCCAGAGTCGGAGACACCCTGCGGGGCGTGGGCTGCGGGCCTGGGCTCCGACTGCAGCGCCGAGGGTAGTCGGGGCCCAGGCAAGGGGCTGGGGTGTGGACGACTGCTGGCAAGGCCGAGGGGTGCTGGGAAGAGGGCGCCCCTCGCCGACGCCGGCCTCGGCGTCGCTGCTCACTCAGAACCACGAGGAGGGCGCCCCTCGACTCTGGAGGCACAGGCGCGTTTTCAAACGGGCAGAGAGAAGCCGCCACGGACTCGCACTGCTGGAAGCCGGAGAGGGGTTTCCGCGCTCCACCAGGAGCCAGACCCCTCCTGGCGCTGCCCTGGCCTCTGCGTTACCCGCCTTCGGTTTGCCTTCGGAAGAACCGGCTCCTCAGCCCCGCGTCGCCCAGGCGGAGCCACGAGTAAGTCGGGCCGCGCGGCCTCTGTCGCCGGCCACCTTCCCCGCGCCCTCGGCCACCTTCGCGCCGCCCCGCCCGCCGCGCCGCCAGCTCTGGCCTCGGGCGGGTTGGGTGACCTGCAGGCCTTGTTGTGAAACTAACCCTGACTCGGGGCTCCGCGGCAGCGGCTCACGCCGCGGCCCCGAGGGCACGGAGGGCGGCGGTCCGCGCCGGGACGGCGGAGGGGGCGCCCGTCTCGCCGCCGGGTACGCGGAGCCACCGAGCGGGGCGCGCGCAGCCGGGGCCGCGCGTGGCCGAGCCGCCCCGGGCCTGGCGCTGCACGTGGAGGAGGTGTCTGGGTGGGTTTGTTTTCCTTCGGGGAGGTGGTGACTGATAGGGACGTCAGGGATGGGGCAGCAGGGGGAGTCGTCTGGGCCTTATTTGGTGTGACTGCGCTTAGCCTGCGCTGCACGCTGCAGTAATGGGAAACACTGTGTGTGTGGGGGGGTGCGCATTTGGCCAAGTTGATATTTATCTTTAACGTTTTGTGGCTCCAGTAGGTCCTTCTTTTGACCAAAAGTGATTTGATTGGTTCAAATCAAAGAAGCCAGCTTTTTTTTTTTTAAAGTAACAGGTAAATGGGAGGCATCCACAACGTTGAGCAACTATTAGTTCAGTGAATAAATAGGAAAGTAAGCAAGATCTGTTTTACTTTTCATGAGGGTTGGGGGTGAGTGGGTGGCAATAATTCATACTATGAACAGTTTTTTTTAATTTCTTTTTATTTTTTATTTTTTTAGACAGGGTCTTGCTATGCAGTTCAGGCTGGCCTTGAGCTCACTTTGTAGCCCAGGCTGGTCTCGAACTCGCAACAATCCTCCTGCCTCAGCCTCCCGAGTGCTGGTATTACAGGGGTGAGCCACCACTATGCCCAGCAACAGTTTTGTTTTTATGTTAATTACATCCTGTCCCACTTTTAAAATTTTTTCTGGTAACCGACCTACTGCTAGCTAGATAAATCATCTTATAAAACTAACGCTTCTTAAAATAGATAGGAGAGGGACCCAAACCTGTCACAAAATATGAATTGCTTAGCCATTCCGGAGAATCAGTACAAAGTGTCTACTGGGCACTGAGGATCTCAGCCACAAGAGAGAAGTGCAGGAATACAGTAGGAGCAGGATGTCTGCATTGCCACGAAGGATTCTTCCTTCCTGTTTAGTGCTCCTGGTACAGTAAGCATCCTGTGTCTTTAGCTCCGCGTTGTTCATTCAACCAGCATTGGATCATGTGCACTGTGTCAGGTGTCATCCTCCCTGCGTAGAAATGGCTTCTGCCCTGAAGCCCTGTGGGGGACAATTGTGAGCCCATATGCTCAAATAGGAAGAAAAAAACCAACGAGATGTACAAGGCTTCCTGCAAGAATGTCCTACCTGAGTCTTAACACTGTGTAAGAGTCTGGGTGGAAAGAACACTGAGCCGCAGGGAGCTGTTGGCATCAGGAACATCTGGAAGTAGCCTGGTAGGCGACAGGAGCTGCAAGTGAGCCAGAGAGGCCTCAGACAGAGTCACAGGCTGGAGGGTGTAGCTGCCACCAGATGAGAGAGGACTTGGATGTCCCAGCAAATGGGATGAAATTAATTTGTGCCCTGTTCAGGAGACGCAACAGTCTGATGTGTTTAACCTTGAGAAAACATAATAGCCTAGGAAAAAAGCAGGAAAAACGTTAAGAAAGATTACAGTGGTGATAGACAGCCCAGCACTAGGGAGGCTGAGGCAGGAGGATAGCGAGTTCATGGCTAGCCTGAACAACACAGCAAGTTTTAGGCTTCTAGGCCAGTATGGAATACATTATGAGATTCTGTTTCAAAAAACCAAAGTGGGGGTACAGTGAAGGAGGAGAGAGGAGAGAAAGAGAGGAGAAAGGAGGTGTCAAAGAGCAATCTGAGTGGGAATTTTTAGCCAATGAAAATTATCTTACTAACCTGAAATGCAGTTTCAATAAGTATTTTTTATTTTAAAGAGGGAAAAAATTGAAAATAACAATAAACAGAGTTTTAAAAAATAGTTACAGTAATGAATACATTGCGTATTGTCTTCGTGGTTATTATTCAGAGTACAAGATATAGGCATGATATCTTGTCTAATATTAATTGTCTTTTTAAGTAATTGACATGATCTAGAGCTAATGATGGTTGGATGTAAAACCAAGAGACTAACGCAATTGCATTATGATTTTTACTAGTACGTGTTTGTGATACGTAATGACCACTTTTATTGTGGGTATTTGGTACATGTACATGACATTTTAATTCTTTTTTACGTACTCTTCCTCCCATCATTCCCCTATTCTGCCCCTCATCTCCTGATTCCCTTCCCATTTGTAAAAACTCTATCTTCTTGTTTCATTTTATCTAGCTTTAATTTGCTCTTTTTTATACTTGGATTTCTTATATGAGAGACACTGTACGGTATTATAGTTCTATGACTGTTCATTTTTTACAAAACACATATCCCATTCATAGTGCACATTTTATTGAGTATATACTATGTATAGGACAGATTGCTAATGTTCTCCATCTTACGAGATGGTATTGCATTTATCAAGAACCAGGTTCACAGATCTTTTCCAAGATCATAGAAGTAATAAGTGCCAGAGCTACAAACTAAAATCTTATCTTCCTGCCTTAAGTCTTTAGTAGTCTTTTCCTGTATCTGTTGTTTCATCATGAGTGACTCTGGTTTTGGTTTTCTCTCCTTCATTACTTCTATCAGTGACTTCAGAGGAGAAAACTGAAGTAATGGTTTATCAGGCTGGCATAGCGTATAAGGCTGAAGTGGAGATCTTAGTCACTAGTTTACAGAATCGTGAGTTAAAGAGAATCTGTGTGAGCTTGATTGATAGGCAGAAACTAAAAAGATGAGAATGTCACAGGGTTGGATCGGAGGAATTATGACTTGAATATGGTTCTTTTGCAGAAGACTTAGAGTTTCTCTAAGCTCAGTAAGAATGATTGGTGTTTGCATTCAGAAGCCATTGACCAAGAAGTGGATCCTATAGAGAAAGATCAGAAAGCAACTCATTTTAAAAAGACCTACAATAGGGTTTGGTGGCCATGGAGGAGAGCTGTTAGAACCTATCATTGGAAACTTCAAACATCTCAAAGATTATTTTGTATAGGATGATTTTGAAGTATATTTTCATCTATTCAGAAGAAAAACCAATCCTACAGAAGAAGGTTTAGGCAAATCAATTTCAGTTTAGTATAGGAAAAAATCTAAAGTTAAAACTTTCCAGCTCAGGCCCTTGACTTGAGAAGCTGGGAATTTGTGTACCCGGAAGTGTTCCCACAGAAGCAGGTCAGCTGTCTACCGAGGACGGTTCAGAAGCTCCCTGCCCAAGGCAGGAAATGTGGATTCCAGGACTTCCTTCTGTGACCTTATCACAACATCTCAAATATGTATATTTCTGTCAGATAATGTCTCCCATTAAGTTCTTTCTCATGGAATTGAGGTGCTACTGATTTATTAATCCATTCTAGATTTGTTTTAATGTATTCTATCCTCTGGTCTTAAGGAAAGAATAAAATTCAAAGAAATCCTGAGCCAGTACCTCTATTCTAACAGTTTGACACTTTCTCCATTATTTTGAAATTCTGGTGTTTTTGGCCCATGAAACTGCAGTCCTGCAGTGTTCTTCTATCAGGCAATCCTTATTCTGGTCAAGACTCCACTGAAAGAGTCAGCATCCAGGAAATGAGGAAATTGCTTTACTAAACTAGTTGTGATTGTCTAGGTTCTGAGGGATGGTTTTGGAACACAGCAGGGAGTCATTTATTCTCGAATTCTTCCCAAACTGGCACATGTCAGATGCATTAACCCTAAGGTCTAATGAACTTGGGTCCCCTGGATGAACTAGGTTACTTAATGAGCTGGACTTTGAAGTCTATGTCTAGATCTATGCTTGGAATTGCTTTGAATTTTAGCAGAAAAAAAATCTGAGTAGTAAAAAAACTTTCATTGTGTTTTTATAAATAAAACCGCATTTTATTTCTGGCCTGCTAGACTTATTGTGGGCTAAACACAGACCCAGGTTATTTATTTTTGCAGTGCTGGGAATTGAACCCAGGGCCTGGGACATGCTAAGCAAGCACTCTACTTCTAAGCTATGTCCTCAGCCACAGACCAGATGCTTTTTGACTTTGATCCACAACATTACTGAATACCAGATCATTCTGATTTAAATTCTTTAAAAAAATTACAACCTGTCCTACAGGATCATATCAATTATCAAGATATCTATTGAACATTAATAGTGAAGACTATGGTTTCTTATCTTCACCATTTAATCCAAAGATATATTTTTAGTTCTTTCCCTTCTACACTTAATGTGAACTTACTGGTTTCTGAACTATAATGGACTCAATTGGGACTGTCACTTGTAAGAGAGAGGGATATCGATAGATGAACATCTAAAGAAAAATCAGCACTAATATCATGTTTGGATTGGAGGAGCAAGGGCCAGTTATCAGGCCCAGTGAGGGAGACAGTCACTGTTAAAGCAGTTTGGTAGTTCCTTGATGGCACTGGGGAAAAGGGGGTGACAGCTCATAGAAAACACAATTTGCAGCATATTTTAAAAAATTAACTGTAGGCTGGGCACAATGTTATTATATGTGTTATTACTGAGCACGTAATAACACCAGTTTGAGGGACTCTCAAGCAGGAGCATCACAAGTTTATGAGTTGCCCAAGGCAAATTAGCAAGACCCGTTTCAAAGTAAAAGGATTAGGATGTAGCTCAGTGGCAGAGGGCCCTGAGTTTGAAACCTAGTATCAAAGCACACACACACACACACACACACACACACACACACATTTATTAAGCATATAGTTCACTAAGGTTTAGCAATTTTGTAACCACTATCTTCCAAATAAAGTACAGTTTCAACACCCAAAAAGTTTCCTCCTGTCTCTCTGTAGTTCATCAAACCCCTATCTAGGTAACCACGGTTCTGCTTCCATCATGGTTGTTTCTGCCCTGTGTTTTGAACATCTTTAGAGTGTTGTGATGTATTTTCGACATCTTAAGCTGTTTTTACGTGGTGGTTGATTTTTCCATATAAAGTAGTTATTTCATAGCTTTTCCTTCTGAATAAAGAAAATTCATCATTAAGTGTCATTACATGATTTAGACAGCAGGAAATGTATTCACTGAATGAATCTAGTTATTATTCTTTGCCACCAATTATTCTGGAGCATGGCTGTTTGTTTAAACTGAAACTAAAGTTCTAATAGGCTGCAAAATTATTTCTACTGTACATTGTATACCATCAACATAGGTGGAGGACTTGCAATGCCTTATATTCAATAGTTGCATCAGAATCAGTATGCCAGTCTAGAGAAATTTCAGGTGCATATAAGGTGTGATTGTGTTTTAGATTATTTTCCTTTGGATGCCTGAATTTCCTTTAATATATGTAGCATTTATAGGCGAGCAGCTGGTAAAGCATACCACTGAGCCTCAGATCCCTCATGAGTGTGCCACCAATCACAGTCAATCAGCATTTATTTAGTGCTTTCTTAAAATTGCTAATGAAGTAAGTGCTATATTAAAATAATTTGTAGGTCTAATGTTCTCAAAAACATAGTTTGAATTCAACTTTAGTTACCAAGTAAACACATCATCATTTTCCTAATTAGTGTCAACTCATTTGATTGTCTAATTGTGTTCCATTCTTCATCTGAAGTTAGGAGGAAGTCACAGATGGTGGTGGCAGTTCTATTGCACAGCAGGGTGGCTGTATCTAAGAATAATCTAGTGTATATTTTGAAAGAACTACAAGCAAGAGTTTTGAATGATTCAGATACAGTGACATGATAAATAGGCCTGCTAATGACTCTGAGCTGATGATCACTGCACAATATATACATATATTGAAATGTTAATTGTCCCCCCCATAAATCATGAATCATGTAAATTATTTTTATTTATAAATTCTATAAGGATTCGACAGGCTTCCCACTAAAACTTTAAATTAGAAGTACCAACAAGTGAGTGGGAAAATCTAGGAAAGAAAATTGGTGCATGTATTTGCTTCTATAGAAACTACATCTACACCTGTAGAAGACTTTCACCAGGGTAGAGATCAGGTTGGTTTGTTGTAATGACTGACTTCAGTGGTTGCAATGTGACACTTTCTTATTTGAAAGTCCAATAAGCAATGGACAGGGTTTCTGAGTGCGACATACCCAAGTGTGCCCACTTTCTATTTTCCTTGATATAACTCAATTTCTTGGGAAGGCGAGGAAAGTGAAGGAGAAGTGACAGACACGGTGCTTGTGGCTTCTGCAGCCGCAGGACAGTGAGTTGAGGAAGTCTCTGGAAGTCATTTATCCAATGGTTCATTTCACAGCAGGCTTCTGTTTGTAAATTTTCTTAGAGAACCCTTGATTTGATATGTTTATCCAATCTGTAGCTGTAGTCTTCTGGGGACATATTTTAGAATAGCCCTTTTCTTTCCTATAAAGCAACGTTCAACCCCTAGTTTCCTTCTGCTTCTCAGGAATGTTGGAAAACTCAACACCTGGTGAGAAGGCAAAGAGTAAAGTGATGGTGTGTTGTAATGAAAATATTCTTTCATCCAAGGAGCCACAAGTGATTAACAGTGTCTGATGGGTCTCCGGTTCATTAGAAATGATTCATGTGCCATTGCAGATATAACCCATTTTTCAAAACCAGCAGAAAAAATTAAAACACCTATGGTGTATAAAATAAAACAAAATATTTTTCCCCAATCACATTCCTCCTTACTTCTACCTCCATTCTATTTTTCTTCAACCTAGAAAAACTGTCCCAATCACTTACCTTGCTTGAGCCTTTCTCTACTTCGTGCCTGTGTAATCTGCCCTTATCCCAACTGCCCTCTTCCCAATTGTTTGTTCTGAAAATAACCAAGATGTTTGTGATGAATTAGAAGTACAATAAAAATAATATGATATTTACATGTAAGATAGGGTGCCATTGCTTATTTTATCAATGACCTAACTTTAGAAAGTAACAAGTATCTGTGTGAGAAGAATACAAATTTCACTGAATTTGAAAAACTTTAGATTCAGCTCTTGAGCTTTCTTTCCCTCCCTCCCTCCTTCCTACCCTCTTCCCTCTTTCTCTCTCTTTGCAAGATTTTTTTGTGACATTGGAGAGAAAGCCTGGCAGGCCAAGACAGTTTAAATCACAGCACAAATGTACAAACAGACATTTTGTTTCATATACTTTAAAGTTTCTGTATTCTGTATTTTGAATATTAATAGGCTTATTGGTTATAAAAGGACATAAAATATCCCACTTCCAAGTAGGGAGCACTGAGAGCTACTGGAATAATAACAATATCATCACCAGGGACCCAACTTCATAATGTCTCTGGGATGCCAAGGGTGATTGTGTATGTATACAAGTGTTTGTCACATTGTGTTCTCAGTTTGATATTTTTTGCAGAGCTCATCAGTACTTCAATCTAACATTTACTTACCATCGTTTATTTGCTGGTGTGTGTTCAATTCTTTCAACTCCTTTCTGCCCTTGCCTCCCTCCCTCCAAGAGTTGCAAGGGGAAGGAACTTCTCAAAGTTTCTGTGAATCCCGTATCAGGCATGACCACCTAACGAAGTTAGCTTTTCATCAGCAGTCCAGAACCTTGCTTTCCAAAGCTCCACATTGTCAGCAGTGAGCTCTCTACCCTCACATTCCATAGCTGGGTTTCCTCAGCATTGGAGAAGGCATATTGCTTCAGGTGTTGAAAAGATCAGTTGAAACAGGCTGTCACTTCTTGTTTATTCCTCTCCTGGGGAAGCAGTCTCCTTCTACAGTTGGCAACTGCAGGTTCTTCTCAGCAGCAGATGGTCAGGCAAGCAGCTGGCCCTGAGTCTGTGAATGTTAGTGAAGAGCCCCCCAACCTGGAGCTATGATGGAGCTTTTCTGTCTTTTGTGGACTGCAGTGGCCTTGCAAAGAGCTGCTTGCCACTGCCTTCCCTTGGGCAACATCTTCACAGGTGGCTTCATGTAAGTAGAGAATATGAGGAGTCAGGCTCCAAATGCATAGCCAGCTTAATGCTCTGCAGCTATTTGTCAGTGTTTGGCTCAGTTAACCTTTTCTTCCTACTTAAAATAATGGTAAAGTATATTTCAAGACTATTCTTCTAGACATTTCCTCCATATTCAGAGTGGATAATAACCCCAGAGTTTTGGGTTTGGCAGATAGAGCTACAGTCCTTTGTTTCTTTGTGAGGGAACCATCACTTGAATGAGCAAAAGAAGGGTGAGCTTCCACTGCGTACAATTCGAGGGCACCCTCCTCCAGAGGGTACTTGTATAATGGACTCAGGAGTGGGTAAGTGAAGGATTTGGCCACTCGGGGTAGATGCAAAAGTGGGTGACTATTCAGCGCCCTGCTTGAGCACGGTGAATGGAAGGACAGTTTATGAAACTACAGTTGACTATGGTGCCCTTTCCCATTGGGATAGCACTCACACCATCCTTCTGCCTGTATGACTCCAAAAAAATCTAAAATAATAACCACTCTCCAGACATTCTTATGCTCCTTTTCTAGGAACTGTCCCAGATTTAAACAAAGACCCCAAGAATGCCATTTCAAGTTCACTTTCAAGTGTGCTTATGTGTAGGTTTTCACAATTTTATACATAGCTATCTCCGTGTGTGTAGGTAGGTAGTAAGCAGTGGGCTGACATCAATCTAGTCACCTGTTACTGCTTGAGCCTGTTTCTTGGATGCCTGAAACAAATTGCTTTACATTAAAAAATGATCATGTGCTTACAACACTCATTCATCCATCCATTCATTCATTCTAAATATTTAACGAGTGCCATATGCGGCCAGGACTAGAAACTTAGGCATAGTTCTTGCCCTCATGGAACTGCAATGAGCCAGAGAGACAGCTAGGGTAAAAATTGCAGTCCCACTAGGTAAGTACTGTAATGGAGGCAGGCTTATTTATAAACCATGAAAGATCAATCCCAGGAAAGGAATTAAGGTTTTGCCAGAGTCAGGCTCCTAAATATCAGTAGGCTCAGTCATGTCATATTTTTCATGGTTTGGACTGACATGGAGAAATCTGGAAACAACTATGCTGATTTAGCAAGCAGTGGAAGATTTGTAAATAAAGTCCATGACTCCCTGTGATTTTTTGATTTTTGAGTGGTAGTCTTTTTTACTGGAGACATCTACCTGAAATAGATGAATGCTGACTGTTTTGATTTCCCAATAATCTCAGTCTCTTTTTTTTTTTAGCATAGGAAACAATAACAAACACGATATTTAGTACAGAATAGTTTCATCTCCAGCAGAAATAAAATTACAAATGAAATACCTTTCATGCTCCTGTAACTTGACCATTCTTAATACCTTAAACTGTTCAGTAAGTTCAGTATGGAAATACGAAAAAGAAACACATGGGGAATGATCCCGCACTATCAAATGTTGGGATTCTGATTGAGACGAGTTCTCAGGACAGGTACTGAGGATGGAAATCTGTGGGAAATCACGGGGGCTCTGTCTTAGACCTGCTGCCTTCTGTGAGGACTCACTGGATTTTGTCTTGTGCTTTATCATTGCACTGTGGGCAAAGTTACGTAAAAGCACTTTGTAAACTGAAGCATTTTACCAACATAAGGCAGAATTATTGTCATTACTTTAAAATCCCATCCTAGTGCTTAGAAGAGTTAATATGACTCTTGAGGGCAACTTAAACAATGAAAAGAAGTCTAGTTTATTCTGGAATATCTCTTCTCTAAGTATGCAAGGAATCCTGTAGAAGCTGTTGTTGAACTTTAAGATTCAATTTTAAAATTTTTTAAATTCAAAATAGTTATATTGTTTTCCTAGGTTAGCATCTCTCTATGATCTTCCTTCCCTCCCTCTCTTTTCCTTCTCTCACTCTGTTCTGCTCCACCTCTGTCGCTGGTAGTGGGAAGTAGACGTGTACCCAGGGGTATTACACTACTGACCTTCATCCCTAGGGCTTTTTATTTTTATTTTTCTGAGGAAGAGTTTCATTAAGTTGTTGAGGCTGGCCTGGAACTCGCAATCTCCTACTTCAGCCTCCCGAGTAACTGGGATTACAGGCATGTACTACCACTCCCAGTCATCTGTTTGGTTTTTATTTACTCTTAGCTTAAACTTATGAAATTGTTTTCTGTTAAAATCATACAATCATAGTATTTTAATAAGGATTTTCTAAATTTTAAGAATATGGTTATTTATGAGTCTTATGATGTTCAAGAAGCATCACTTTTGTGTTGACAGTGGCTAAGGTGTATGTTTTGAAGTATTGATTATGAGTAAAACAAATGTGAGAATCATTCCAGGATTTCTAAATTATTTTTCAAATGATTGGACTACGTTTGGACTGTTTATCTGAAATTATGTATGCAAATGTATGTACTCATTAAATTATGAACTATAAAATAAACATTGATATAACGTATAGAGCTAGCCACTCGACATCCCCCGTTTCACAGATGAGAGAACTGCAGCTCAGAAAGCTTACATTATTTGCCTGTGATTGATGATTCAGCTGTTTATTGGTATAGTCAGAATCAGAATTTTGATCTGTTGAGTTTTATTTGTGTGGTTTTCCTACCATGCTAGCATGCACAAATTCAAGTATCTTCACAGAAAGCAATACTGAAATAAACTTACTACCTGTTCCCTGTTGTGCAATTTTATCGTGGCTATCAAGATTTAATCTTTTTTGTTTAAAGTCACAGGTACATTTAATGTATGTTTACATATCTGCATTGGATTTTAAGTGAGAGATGCCAAACAATTTCTCAATTGTCAAGGCAAGTGCAAAGACATGTCTTTTGGGTCCTTCATTTGAACATGAAGATTAAGTTTTGAAAGTTAGAAAACTAGAAGGGGCAACTGGATGGCTATATTATTTTTGGAAGACATTTAAGTGGACTACATTTATTGGTGATGTTTTGAAGCCTTCCCCACACCCATTCCTCCTGAAGGTGTTGAGTCTCTGAAGGGCCAAAATTGATCAACCGTGAAACTGTGACCTAACATAAACTTACTATGAAATAGTATAATAATATCCGTGCCCGGAGGGTAAAACACTGAGCACTAGAGTTCTCTCTTTCATCCTTGCTCAGACGATAATCATATTTCTTTGTTAGTATTTCCTCTTTGCATTGTGGGACAATTGACGTTGATAAATAGCAGGGAGAGAGCAAATTCAAAAAGAAAAAAGAAAGGGAGGGCTGCCTACTGTTAGCTCAAAAATCATGTGTGTGGAAAGCTCTTTAGATACTCCCCTGCCCACCTTCCTTTTTTTTTTTTCTTTCTTTTTTTTTTGCCCTGGGCTGCAGCTGCTGAAAGCAGGCACAACTGAGCTATAATTTGGCCACATTTGGCTTATGTAAATTGTGATAAACAGTGAGCCCATAATATTTATTTTAAAGGCTCATTCAGTGAAGGTAAGCGTTCCTGATTTGTGTATACATGCTAGTCAATGGAAGGCTGCAGATGTACAGAGCAGCTCTTAATTTCATACCACACAATTAATACGGCTGCTTGATGCTCTATTCTTCACAGGTGCGGGGCATTGGAACCCTTTGAAGAAGTCTGTAGCTAATAGCCCATATATAATTCAGAAGAAGTCCTCAATGGAAGACCCCCTGGGGATAAAGGGACAGTCTGTAAGTAAACAAAATGTCAGTCCTAAGGAAAGAGTTATTAGTTTTAAAATCATAATGTCTATTTTTGTTGTAACCCGAGTGTCTGGAAATTTCTCAAAAGCTCTGCACCAATTTTTAATGATTTTAAACATTGCAAATTAAGTACTGCACTGTTTTATCAGTCTAACCTAATTTGTATCTTTTCTTGGAGGTATCAGTTATCAAGAGTAGAGCAATAGAGGAAAAAACACTATATTTTGTAATTACAATTTATACACATAACATAATTTTAAGTCTTCCATTTTCCTTTGCCTCAGGAAAGATTATTTGTCTCATAAAACATGAAATTAATTTCTATGTTTTGGTTTGTCTCGTATGTATTTGCTTTACAAATAGACATGTGTGTGCATATTTAAAATGTTTTTAGTGTAAAAGTTTCTGTTTGATGAACATTTGAATGGCTCTCAAATTAAGAGGGCATAAAGTTATTTTCTTTCATTTATCTTCTGAGCAGAAGAGAAAGGTTCAGAAATTTTCCTCAGGTTTGTCTGGAAGAAAGAAAATTTCCTTTGGCATATAAATGACTTTCCAATTTGAGATAATCTTATGAATAACTTCAGAATTATTTAGGATTGAATAACTCAATGCATTTTTAGTTTTAAGAAATGTTTCAGTGAATTCAAGTTATTTCTAAGGAAAATTTCCATGGCAATATTTGAGGCTTCAGACATGACTTTGCATTTTTTAAATTCTCTGGTCAGGCAGTGTGCTTTCAGATGGATGATTTTGTAGCTCAGCTTTGCTCACAATAGAATTATCACAAATCCAAAGTGTGATCTTTAGTAATGCTGTTGTGGTTCCTGTAAATGTGTGTTTTACAAGACCTATCGGTGTTCTGCAATAAGCAGCAATTGCTAATGGATGAGGATTTTAATAAGCAACGGCCAAGTGCTGTCATGGTAGTTTTGCAGCCATACTCTATGCAATTATGGAGTATATTTTATGGATCCTTCTAAGTCATCTTGTGAGGTAATTCACATAAAGCACTTTGGGATCACTTTATATGGTGTAGCTTTTACCTTAAACAGGAAGAGTCTCCTTAATCCACTTAGTTATTTAGATTGTTGAAACTCCTGTTATGGGCCTGTGATGTTTGATTTTATTAAATTAAAAATACTTTTGTAGTGCACAAAAAATAATGAAAAATAAGCTCACTAGTAACTTATTACTTACTACCACCTTATGTTAAATTGGTTCTTAGAGTCAAGTTGATGTGTTGGAGAATTAACAACAAATTTAATAGTGTTGGCAAAGAAATGTTGCTGATACTTCATATTTTGCAAGTTCTAATTTAAGAATGGAGAAGTTTGTGCTTTTTGTTTCTCACACATGAGAAACAATACAAAATTGAAGCATATGTGTCCAATTTATTTTACTTAAAGTTATGGTATCAAGGAACAAAAAAGGACCAAAATGGATGATAGATATTGGGAAGTAGAAAGAAAATGTTCAGATGGGAAGGGCAACAAGGGAGGAGGGAGGGAGAAGGAAAGGAAGAGGAATAAAAAGAATTAAGATTTGCTATGCACATGTGCCAACTCCCCATGATGAATGTAATCATTATGTACTGCATACATGTACTAATAAAAAAAGAAACAAAATATTGTATGTACATGTAACCACTCCCCAAGATGATTGTAAATTGCATGAACTGCACACACGTACTAATAAAAAAAGAATGAAGGAGTTAAATAAGATTTGAAACTGAAAGAATAGATAAAAAAATGATTAGGAGAATTTTCTTAGATTTTGATAACAACATGACATAGCAATCTAACTGCATTTCATCTCATTCCTTTTTTTTATTGTGTGAGAGTAAACAGTTTTGCTCCTGGAAGCGGTTGGCTATCCTAGAGGTCCAAAACTAGGGAGGGGCTTTTCTAAAGGGCAAACACATTGTGACATTGATTGCAGAAGTGCCTCCATGACCATTTGTCTCCTACCTGCTCAGCCAAGTATGACACCATCTCTTCAGATGTCCCTGAATAGGGCCTTGGATAGGACCCTAGCACTTGCTTCCTTCTATTCTCAGGTTCCTTCTTACCCCTTAGAAGGTAGAGAAAGCAACTTAGGATCATTGGAGGACCTAGAACTTAGCTGAAAACATTTGGATTACTCAAGAGAAAAGACTGGAGTCCTAGACCAATACTGAAACTCCTCACACTTACACACATGACTGAATTTTCTCTTGCTCGTCACATTCATCTTTCCAAAGATTTTCTTAGACAAAGTTTTGACTGTGTTTGTAATACAGACAAAATTATGTTACACACACATGTAACTGTTATACACATATGCAGAGGCACATTTGAAATGTCCACTTTTGACAAATAGATATACTTGTGCAACCCATTCCCTATCAAAGAGGCGAATGTCTCCGTAACCCTGGAAAGCCCTCCTGTTTCTTGTCACTCAAGGATCCCCAGTGCCCATCCCCTGATCCCAGAGACAAGCACTGCTCCAATTGTTTTCACCTTTGGTCACTTCGGTCCATTGCTCCAAAAATTCATGTATACTCAATGCTTATTCCATGTCATCTGTTGTTTCTGGCTCCTTTATATCTGTGAGGGTCATCAGTGTGTTGTAGGTATCAGATTATTCCTTTTTATTGATGAGTAACATCTGTTATATGCATCCTTCAAAAAATATGAAGTGCATTGCAACTTATTTGGGAACTTCGCTCTTTGCACCTATAAAATGAAGAGTGAGTTACACATAACCTAATTAATATCTTTTCCAGATTTATTTTTGGAACTCTTCCTTTCTCCCACTCTCTAGCTCTTTGCTCACAGAATTACACTTGCTAATGGCCAGTTCTGGACTGTGTGTCTTCCAGTAAAGCTTAATACTTGCTTCCCTCAGCATACCCCTAATAGGGGTAGGAACTTTGGTTTTCTCATCAGAACGGGATATATTTAAAAGAAGGTTTCTTGAGAGATCTTGTGAACAGTGCCAGTTTGCAAAACATGTTTGTAATATTCAACATGTATGATTACCACAAGAATATTCTGAAGCTGCACGGTCTCTTTATGGTTCTCTCTCAAGTCTTGATGGTTCTGTCTTTATTCCACAGGTAGCCAGAGATGTGATGGGTGGGAAAGAAAGCAGGAAGGCTTCCTTGTGCCTTCTTGTTAGCCCAGGGATCTGAGCTGTGCAGGAGGCTCGCAGGAGTGTTCTCAGCATTCTCTCAGCCTCGTGACAGCTGATGAGCCCAGGGTCTCTCCCAGAGTCACATGAGATTTTCTCTGTCACTTCAGTGGATTTGGGGCTGGAAACTCTTTAAAAAGTGCACATTCACTGTTAATCTTGGTGCTACTGTCAGGCATTGTGAAAGTTGAAGTTAACCTTTGTATGGTGGCTCATGACACTTGAAGGTGGGGAAACAATCATTTAACATGGAGGAGCACCCTGTCTCTGTGCTATAACTTCTCTGTCCCAGCAGAGCTGTGGAAGTGTGTCTCATTTGGTGTCTCATGAGGATTTCTAGAAGCAAATTATATCAAGATTTTTTTTAAAAATCTATAAGCTCTTTGAAAAAATACAAATTTTAAAAAGCTGTTTCTTAATGAAACTTTGAAGACTACAGTTAAAAATTCACTACACAACAACATAAACCTTTGACTTTGTGAGATAGACAGCCTGGCATCCTGAAAATGACATTTTAGATTTGCAGCCAGGAGACCTGAGTTAACCTCTCAGTAGCTATATGACATGAGGAGGATTTCAAGCATCAGTCTCCTCAGTTGCTGTAAGACAGAGATGATACTATTTGTTTTTTCTTGTTTAAAAATCATAATTTTGTGGCTCAAATGGAATAGTGTATTTAGAAGCCCTTTAAGAAACTAGAAACATCTCTAGAAAAATGCAGTCATATAAAAAGCTACCTGATAACCTGCAGGTCTACATAAAATTTTAAAATGCTAACATTATAGCTGTGCCAGTATTGCAAACATTGACATATGCTTGATTATGTTGTTCACAGCTGGCAGGCAAGGGATAGAATTAGCTCTCCTGAGACACTAGAAGACATTGTAAGTGGCAGGTAGTTGGCTTACTTTTATCTTGACAATTTTAGATGATGACATCCCAGATTTTTTTTGGAATAATGGTGCCCTTAAAATTCAGATATATGCTCAAAATTCAGCCACTTGAGTCTCCTTTAAATTTAACTTGAAAATCTAACAACAGATTTTGCTGAGATGCTGGGTTTTACAAGAAGAAACATTTAAAATATGTGCATACTTTATCCATATACTTGAAGATCCTAAAAATAAAAGGTAGCTTGTAACCAAAATGGAAAAATTCAATAATTATTTTATGAATAGAACAAAGCACACCCTTTAGGAGAAGCCACTGGGAGCAGCTATTTAAATACAACCTATGTTGCAAATCAGTCTAACTAGGAAACTGTAAATCAAATCTGAGCTTCATTTATTCAGCTTAACTATGAGTGAGATGATTTTTATAAGGGAAATCATTGAATAACTTAAATTTGAAATTGCAGAATGCAATGGTTTTCACTTTCACTTTTTAAAAGCAGGACTATCTCATTGGATGTCTGCATTCATTTCTTAGAGTTGGGTGGCTTGAAACAATGGAAATGTGTTGGTTCTGGTGGACAGAAGTCCAATGTCACGGTATCAACAGGTACAGAAGTCAATGTTAAGTATCTAAAATCTGGGATGGAATCCTGCCTTGACTTGTAGCTTCTGATGGTTTGTCAGCAGCCCTTTGTTTTTCTTTCCTTACTTCCATCTCTGCTTATACTGTCTCATGGCAACATGTGTCCCCTCTTGTGCTTGTGGCTGTCTTCTTTGTGTAAGGTCACCAGTCTTATTGGATCAGGGCTCATTCTAGTGGCTTCATCTTAATTATATCAGTGAATATGCTATTTCCAAATAAAGTTACATTCACAGATACTACAGATTCAGATCCAGCATATCTTTTTAGGGGAATATGATTCAACCCCTAACAAAGACTAGTAAGCTTCTGAGGACTAAAACCATATTTATTTGTCTACCTATCCCACCTTATCTCAGCAAGGTTAATAATCCCTTTCTGTGTGGTTATAAGTAATGGAACTGAATTACCATGAGCCAGTGTAAGCAAAACAAACAAATAAACAAACAAACAAACACAAACAACACCCCACAAAAATAAAAACAAGGAAACTCAGAAAGAGAGGTTAAGAAATGCACACAGATTTCCTTTTATTTTGTTGTGCATATTTTCTTCAGTCTTCTCTTTGTTGAGAGACTGGCTTTGCTCATCGCTGTGATTTGCACATTATTGGGTTATGATTCTCTGACTGGTGGAGCAGGAACTGCAGCAGAAATGCAGCAACTCCCAGGACACAACTGGCAGGTCATGAAATGGATGTCTACCATGGACTGCTGAGTACTCTCCAAGTGGTGATCTGTGACGCACCGCTGTGAAATCATAGTTCTAGTCCCACTGTCTTATCTTATAGTTGGGGATACTCAGCCCCCCGAGCTACCCTCACCAACATTCTAGATATCCTGATGGAAATAGCAAAATGACTATAAATGACTACTCTCTAATGCTTATGATCCTCTTAATCACTATCAATTATAAGTTGCATTCCCCAGTAGCTAGTTTTCGTCTCTGCCTTAATCAGTTGCATAGCAGTGATGATTTGCATTGTCATGTTTGTCAGTGGAGTTAGAGTTGGGAGAGGCTGATTGGTTGTACTGGGTGCATTGCCAACAGATAAGAACTCGAACATGGGAAAGCAATGGGGCACAGTGAGGAGAACTTTGGCTGTGGGTCGGAACACCTGTTCCTGAGTCATAGTTTACTATGGATCCTCTTAGTAAGTCACTCTGATTTTGGAACCTTAACTTTGCTTTTATAGAGAAAATAAAATCTATATTGCTAGATGCCTATGATGAAGAAGGAAGATAGCACATGTCAAAGCATTTTGTGCACTTTGAAGCAATGCCTAGGACCATCAGCAACACCAAGCTGGAGCTAGGTGTGGGGGCATCTTTTTGGAAGGAGTAGACTGTTCAAGTTAGGCAGACTTGTTTCAATCTTTTCTGTAATATCAAGCAAGTTGTATTCTAATCTCTGTAAACCCTGTGTTCTTTCTCATTAATAATGTGGAAATAATAGCACCTTCTTATGATGGTGTGATTAGAAATAATATACAGGGACTAGAGGCACAGATTTTGGAGTTCTTTGACTTCAAATTTAAACTGTGGCACTCACTAGCTGCATGACCCCGGGGAAGTCTATGAGCCTCCACTGGGCCATTCTCCATGTCTATAAATGGGGTGATGATCGAAGGTTGTTGTGAAGACTGAACAAGGTTCCCCACGTGAAGATGAAGGTGTTACCTCACATAAAGTGAATGCTACCTCACTGTTTGCCATAAATATTAATATTGCCCCAAACATTCCAGGCATGCATGCAAAGTAAGTGATTAAAACACAAGTTGTTACTTAATTAAAATGTATTTGACTAGGGGAACAGGGTACTATTGCTTAATTTAATGTAGTAGACACACATTCACAGGGTTTGGATGAGTTTATGACATGGAATGTTAGACTATTCTAGAAGGAATTAGGGAAATATTTTCATTTGAGCGGACACAGTTGGTTAGGTACCATAGAAGAGCTTGGATTCAAATATGATCTAAGAGTTTGGAAGAGATTGGCCATCAGATTTCCAATTGGGAACAAAGTTGTATTAATCATTGGGTATTTTAGGTAAAAAAATAAAATCTAGTCAGGAAAATTACTCCAGAGCCAGGACACTGACATGTTTATATTTCCAGGGCCAAGTACAATGTCAAGCCCTCCACAGGCACTTAGTAAACGTTTGTTTATCTGAGCTGGCCAACATCTTGTGCTCTGGTGTACCTCACTTGGTCTCTACACACTGAACAAATGGAGTGTGACAAAGATGAAAATTGCTTGTGACTAATACGGGAAAGAAAGGAAAGACAGGCTGTGGCCACTAAGACTCAGTGCCCTTTTCCTGTATCTAACCCAGCACACTTAATGTGCGGGGTGTCTTAGTTACTTTTCACTAGTCGCTGAGACAAAATACCTGATGCCCAAAGTTGGGGAAGGAAAAGTTTATTTCTTACAGTTTTGGAGGTTTCAGTCCATACTCAGTTGGCTCCAAGGCAGGGTGGCATGGCGGGGCCACAGTTCATGGCAACTGCAAATAGCAAGGCGGAAACTGGCAAGATAGAGACATGCCTTTTGCCTGCCATTACATCACATCCTGGCTCCACCCCTAGGCCGGTGTAGCAATAACACCCCCAATCCAAGCACTAGACAATGAACCAGTCACAAATGCACAATGCAAATGCATGAGGCCTGGGGGCCACCAACATAAACCATGACACGGGGAAAGCTCCAGTAACTATGAATTGGAATAAATGAGCAGTCAGGAGTTGCCTCTGTATCTCTCTGTTTCTCTCTGTGTGTGTCTCTCTCTGTCTCTGTCTCTGTCTTTCTCTTTCTGTCTCCCTCCCCACTCCTCTCTGAGTACAAAGCACCCCCCTTGTGTCTCATTGGGAGGTCCAGGGGTGAGGACAGTTTTAACTCTTAAAACAAAAATGCCTTTCTGAATCACAACTTGGTTAGGGATGCTATTACTGAAGGTATTAAGAACAAGAAGGCCATGTGGATAAAGACAAATTCTTTTCATAAAGAACTAGAAAGAAAGGATTAAGTAGATTTTGTGGGCCAGAAGGTGTCTTGGTCTCCTGTGCTGACCTAAGCACATGTGGCATGAGAGTTAGCATCTCTGTGCAAACAGCATCCCAGGCTCCTGTGAATGCATAGCTGCAGTGAGTGCCTGCCCAGCGGTGATGGTGAGGTGGTCGGCAGGTGTTCTCTCCCCTCATGATCTCTCCATCACTAACCCTGCCAATGCCGATGGATCTTGGATCCTCTCATTTTTTTTCATTTATAAAACAAAGAATATGGGTGTTCTCTTTCAAGTCTAACTCAAGGCAATTCTTTTGGTGTGTATATTGTGCTGGGTAACTGAAGCTCAGAAAGGGTTTGTATTACAAGATAAATGTGCGGGGGTCATCCGAGGCGGGGCAAGAAGACCCATCAGAGAATTCAGGACCAGAAAGAACTCTGTTGGATCTGAGGATCCAGGGTTGTTTGGGCTGCAATGGGATGCACTTTTATACTTCTAAGTTCTGCTTGTTAGAAGCCTTGTGCTTGTCTTTTTAAAAAAACCTTTTATATTACAATGAAAATTATTGGAAGAGCTTATAGCATATCTTTGCATTGGCACTAACATAGAATAAGGATTTAAGGATCTTTTGATACTTTTTGTACATTTATAAGTTTATTTGTAATATCATTTACAGTGTTTCTATGATTAACTTCAAAAGATGCCAAGAATATCAAAGAAGCACTTTTCCCTTTGGTATCCTATATCCAGAGTGGGATTGTGGTGACCATAACAGGTGTCCGTAAATTCTTTGATATTCTTCCTCCTGTCTTTTCTTTCCTTTTTTCCCTCTTCTTTTCTCTTCTCCACTCCTCACTACTACATTACTCTCCTTTGCTCTCCTCTTCATTTCTTTTCTTTTTCTTTTTTCCTCCCCTCCTTTCCTCCTCATATTTCTTCCTTTTTCTCCCCATTTTCCTCTCCCCTTCTCAGTTTTTTAGTACTGGAGCTTGAACTCAGGGCCTTCACTCTAAATTATACTCCTAAACCATTTTTATTTTGAGACAGAGTCAGGCTGGGCTTGCATTTGGATCCCTCCTGCCTCAGTTTCCTGGAGGGTTGGGATTTTAGGTGTAGCCCAGCAACACCTAGTTTGATATTCCCTCCTTTAAGAGACAGAAGGACTGGAGCAAAGGATAGAGCATTTGCCTAGCACTCAGAAGGCACCAGGTACTAGACAAAAGTCCTTAGTACTAGACAAAAGAAAGAAAAATAAAAGGATGAAGTCTCTTGATAGAACCTTTTAAGATAGACCATTTGAGTCCCTTTCTATTAAGTAGACTTATTAACTCACTTTTAATATGTAGGAAAAAGCAGAAGCAATGGTGTGCCATGTGCATATGCGGTAACAATGGCATTGTGGTTCCCTCCTTGCTTTCTCTTGATCACTTCTGGGAAAGCCAGCTGCCATGTTCTGGGGACACTCAGGCTGTGCCGTGAAGACACAAACACCTGAAGCCTTCTGAAGCAACCACACAAGTGAACCATCTCGCAAGCAGATTCTCTAGCCCCTGTCAAGCCTTTGGCTGACTACAGCCCCAGGAGACAACTTAGATGTGTTTTCAAACAGACCCTAAGCAACTACTACCCAGCTAAAATTCTCCACATTGCTGACCCTCAGAATTTGTGTAAGATAATAAATGTGTGTCATTTGACTGATTGATTGACTGATTATGGTGCTGTGGATCAAACCCATGGCTTCATACTCTACAACTAGGCTACTACAATGTGTTATTTCCAAGTATTAAGTTTTGATGCAGTTTTTGCATAGTAATACAATGATTCTATCAGCCTACATTTGCATTTAAAATTAGTGAAAATTTTAGGACTTTTTCTTTCTTCTCTTTCTTTCTTTCTTTCTTTCTTTCTTTCTTTCTTTCTCTCTTTCTTTCTTGGAGAAAGAAATGGGAGTCCTACTGTGTTGACTAGGCTGGGCTAGAAGTTGTGATCCTCCTACCTCAGCCTCCTAAATAGCTGGGATTACATGCAGATGCCACTGTGCCAAGCTTATATTTTTGAAAGAAGCAGTGAAGCTTGATAATACACACATATGAGTAATTGTATAATTAATATAACTCTTCTTTTTGTTACTGCATTTCATTTGTAAGTTACTAAGGGCTCATTCTTTCTCTCATAGATTCACAAGTCAATCTTTGTATCTTTATCTGCTCCTCCCAAACAGCAGTTTCTTCTTTTTCTTCTTCACAAATAAGTGCTTTGAACTGTTAATTAGTACAGATTTGATTCTAGCTTGTGTTGCTCACCCTCATTTCGAAGTCTGTTTGCCTTCTAGATCCTGAGCTGTTTGAGGACAGAGGGCACAAGAGAGGAACAACCACCCCCTTCAGTCACTTAGCTGTGTCTCTTCCTTGCACATTGTAGATGCACAAAATGTTTTGAATGGATGAGTAAATACAAGTCAGAGCAGAGGTTTTGTAAACAGAGAGAAATCATCACAAGTGCTAGTTTGGCCATTTTTGTTGCACATGGTTCCAGGGAACTAAACACCTTTGGAAACAGCCCAGAATCAAGTAAGCGCAAGGGTTTTCTTGTTCTGCCAGCTTTCATGAAAGTAGAAGTATGCTGAAAAACAAATACCACTGCTATAAAAATTCATTAACTAAAAATCAATTAATTGAAGATATTTGGAAATATGAGCAGAGAATGAGGCTAATTTCACTATAACCCTTTATAAAAAAGGGTATTGCAGGGGGTATAGCTCAGTGGCACAGTGCCTGCCCGACAAGCACAAGGTCCTGAGCTTGATTCCTGGTTCATAAAAAAATTAGTATTATAAAATCAATTAATAATATGGATGGACTTAGTCTGTGTACATGAACTCATGACACTAAGTGGACAAAAGAAATTGAAAGTCACATACCAAAATTTACAAATGCTTCTTGCAAATAAATTATATTCATTGAAGGAACCTTTCCAAGGTATTCTATCAGGTTAAAGTAGATTGACTCATAATTGTGGTTCAGAGGAATTCAGATTAATATTCTCTTATTTTTAAAAATGGATTCATGTTAACTCTACGAGCATGTACTACCAACTTGCATCAATAAAGCCAAAGTTGAGCTTGTGCTCATGGTCAGTGTTAGTACATACCTGTGAAGACAGCAGAAGGAGCCTGACGCGGTAGGCAGACCGATGAAGGTTTGTGATAAGAGTTCTAATCAGATGCTGCCCCGTTGTGTAAATCCCTGATCATCTCTGGGGCAGTGTCTTTACCTCTAAAATGGGCATATTGCAATGGGTCCTCAGTACCTACAGAAGATTGTTCTAGTAGCCTTGCAGATACCAAAGTCCCTTATATAAAGTGGAGTAGAATTTGCATAGAACCTGTGAACACATCCTACCTACTTTTTTTACCCCTAAAATTTCAAAACACTTCAATCAGGGGCAACAGAGGTCTATATATTTTAAATCATCTCTAGCAGCCAGGTCTGGTGGTAAACTCCTGTAGACCTAGCTAGCTGGGAGGCTGAGGTGAAGGTCACTTGAGCCCAGGAGTTCATGTCTATCCTGCACAACATCACAAGACTTTCTCAAAATAAATGAACAAATAAAGGAATAAAAAATACATTGTTCTTAGATCACTTATAAAACCTGAGACAATTTAAATGATACATAAATAGTTGTGCTGTACTGTTTAGAGAGTATTGATATCAAAGAAGGATCTATAGTTGTTTAGTGCTGACCCAGTATTTTTATTTCAATTCTGAAGCTCAAAATAAAATCGTGAGTGCTTTAGTAAGCAATATAACAATATCCATACAAATGTTGCATGATTATTATGAGCATATCTCAAAGAAATCCAAAAAATGCAAATATTTTCTTCCAGGTAGTTTTCTTAAGACCCAAAACAACAAAACTTTTGTCCCGTCTAATGTTTTTACCTTCTTTTTATAAGGGAATTTTTTTTATTGTTGAGTTTATTTAACTAAGTTCTTCATTTTGAATTAAGATACAGTACTTGCATTGGGCTGAACAAATACTGAAATGGATAGTTGTTCATTTGTTCTTATTATTACTATTATTGTTCAGTGATGAATTAAAATTCTATTTAGGGATAATTTATTTGATGCTTAGAAGTTCTTAAATTTTTAAGTATATAAAAAAGTCATGAAACTGGGAATAAACAGTGGTGGGATATACAGTTATTACACAAAAGGCCCTGGGTTTGATACTTAGCATCACATTTAAAAAGTCATTTGGTGGAGCTGGGCATGGTGGCCCATGCCTGTAACCCCAGCACATGGGAGGCTGAGGCAGGAGGATCTTATGAGTTTCAAACCAGCCTGGGCTACCAAGTGAACTCAAGACCAGCCTGAACTGAATAGTGAGACCTTGTCTCAAAAAGACCAAAAAAAAAGGTCATTTGGCAAAGCATACAATATGTTGATTTTGAGGAGCTGGGGCGTTGGAGATTAAATTCAGGAACTTGTGTGTGCTAAGCACGTGCTCAAGCGCTGGGTTGTACCCCCATCCCTTACATTTTTCCTTAACAAAGCTCTTGTACTTCTTTTAAATGTAAAGCCCTCTCAGGAATATTTTTCAAGAATAAAAGTCAAATCTCCCAGAGACCAGCATCTCGGCAGACTCTCTGGGACCAGAAACTCCTGGACCCGCAGAGTGGCCTAGGCTGTTTGGATTGAAAGTCTGCGGAGACCGGCATCTCCACCCGACTGTTTGAGACTGGTAGGCCCACCCTTCATCCGCAGGGAACTTCCTGGAGACTGGCATCTGGGCGAGGTCTGTTTGAACCCATAGCCCCGTCCTTCACCCCCAGGAAATCTCCCAGAGACCAGCATCGTGGCCTGACTCTTTGGGACCGGGAACCTCCCGGACCTGCAGAGAGGCCTGGGCTCTTTGGATTGGGAATTTTGTGGAGACTGGCATCTTGGCCAGGTGTGTTTGGGACCGGGAACTTTGCAGAAACCAGCATTTTGGCCTGACTCTTTGGGACCTGTAGGCCCACCCTTCACTCCCAGGGAACCTCCTGGAGACCTGCCTGAGACAAAGCACAGAGGCCTGGCCTGCCTGAGATTCCACAGGCTCCGGGTTGACCACACCTAGCATTCGCCTTACAACTTAGGGAGCCAGGAGCCCACAGAGGGGAGTTAGGACCCTGTGAGGAAGCCAAGAGCCTGTGGGGGAGCCACTGTCCCTCCAGGAACTGAGGGTGCAAGACGTAATTCGCCACACATGCAGAGAAAGCATTGGAACACCGCTCAAAGCAAGGAAATATAGAAAAATGACAAAAGGAAAGACCAAAAGGCAGGCTCAAAGCTCTAGCCCTCCCCAAGAAAGCTTAGAAGCCATGTACATAGAAGAAAAAAGAAGCCATACACCTGAAATGTCTGAAATGATATCAAATGAAATAAATATGCAAATAG